>WAAF01009337.1:0-43084 GCA_013400475.1 Tricholaema leucomelas | reverse complement strand
CTTGAGCAGCCTGCTCTAATGGGAGGTGTCCCTGCCTATGGCAGGGGGCTGGAGCTGGATGATCCTTGAGGTCCCTTCCAACCTAAACCATTCTATGATTCTATGATACTAATGAGAGATGCTGCAGTTAAATATGTTTCAATAAGGTATTACCTTATTGAAACATATTTCAAGTGAGGAACTACTCATATTGCAAATGAGGAACTATTATGCAGACTGCATTGATGATCACGTTTTGGGTGAGCACACTCTGGTAGAAAGAAAGAAAACACTAAATGGGGAATGGAAGATGGGGGCTTGGCCTGCAGACCAAAGGTAAGTACTTTTACTATTTGCTCCATCGTCAGCACAGCAACATTTACAGTGGTGGTTAACAGTAAGTTTATTAGTTTCCTTGCTGTTTTGAGTTACTGCATGATGCTTTTTCCTGCTGTCAAGGCCAAGAATTCAATGGCCATTTAAAAAAGTATGATTATATATATGGGTATTTGGAAAATCGACAGGATCCTTCATTAGAAAATACAAGTGACACCAAAGACAATGACTGTCCAGCATGTGGCAGCTAGTTCTGGTTATGGCACATTCACTGTGAGAAATCAGCTTGCATTTTTGTGAAAGTGTCTGATGGCCACAGTAAGAGATATTAGATTGCACAGACTCACTGATATGACAAAGGGTATTTTTAAAGAGGCATTCCAAAATAGCTAGTGTGCTTGGACTTGTTTAATTCTTTTCATGCCTACCATGACACTCTAGGTGGCAATACACATACACAGTAAACTACAGCGTGTCTGGAAAATGTTTTGGCTATGCTTTTATTCTGAACTGCTACTGAAAATTCAAGCAGTGACATCATGAATGTTAATCATTTCCTTACTGTGATACATAAGTAAAGGCAGATCAAGTCACAAGTTCCTGATTATAAGGTGACACAAGGTCTACAGCATAACGAGTAAAATTTTGTCAACTTTTGGGTCATCTCTTGGTTCTCTCTCCACCCTACCCTTCCTCCCACCCCCCCCAAAAAAAAAAAGCTACTGGTTCAACACATGGGAATTTGTCCTGCTTCTTAGCACTGTTTCCATTAATTACAACTGGAAGGTGAGCTTTATGTGACTGTGTTTTGGATGAAAACCTTGCTTGATTGCTGAAGACTGCTTGAGGTGAGGAAGTTTCAAAAAGGTAAGTGCTAATTCATAAGAAACTAAGAAAGTAGTGCTGAAGTATTGGTATATAGGTAACAATATGTTTTAAATGTATGAGGAAATTTCAAATACAGATTTTCAATTAGTCATTAAAAGGTTGCTTCTTAAAATATTTCAAAGTTCTTTTATTAGACAATTTGATGTTGACACAGAAAACAGTATATTTTAATTATTCATAGGTCATTTGTGAGTAAACTGAGAAGTATATTCTAAATGTTCTTGGTCAAAAAATTCCAGTATTTGTGAATTTTCTTAGTTACTGCCAACAACTTAAAAATCATTGTTCTTCCTTAAAGCTGTGTAGATCAAAACTCTTACTGCGGAGGTTAAAAATATTTTGCTTATTACTGATATGTTGCCATTCCATTCCCAGAGGGAAAAACTGTGGAAGGAAGATGGAAGCAAAGTAATTGTTGTTTGTAATTTTCTTTTGCTTTTAAGAATGATTGTGGTGGATCTGAGTTTTCCTGCTTTTGTTTTATCTTCTTTTAATAGTGGATTTTTGAAGCACTGGATACGAACTGGGTAAACAATACTCTTCTTTTTTTTTTTTCCCCACTTTTCTTATATGAATAGGGTTCATGTTTGGATTGGAACATGATTAAATAAGTGGCTTAGTATGAAATGGAGAAAAGTAAACAAAAATAGTACTGTACTATCTTGAATGATTCAAGTGTAAGCCACAGGAAAGTTTTCCATGCAGAGCTGTGAATGGAAATAGCTACATCTATTCACTGTTCTCTTGTACCAGTGAATTTTGTAATGTCTTTCATTTGAGGAGTGCACAGTGCTATTCTACTTAAATTGGAACCCACAGTAATTAATTTCTTTTGATGCTACAACCTGCAGAATACAAAATTTGCTTGCCTGTTTTTTTTCTTTCCTTTACTTCCTGGCATTTTGTACAAGTAATTTGACTTCTGATTGCACAAAAAGTAATTATTGCATATAGCATCTGTGTATCATGTATTAGTTTTTCTGCTTTAACCATTCAGGAATAGGAGAAATCTGTGATTTGAAAGATGATCTACTTCAGACATACCTCTGTTTTTCCAAATTTGTAATGTACCAATACAGAGACACCAAAGACATCTTTCAGTTTTTTAAGCTGAACCCATAAAAATCATTATGAAGTAAGATTGTGAAAGGTATGGCTAACAAGCAGAAAATGTTGATACTTTGGATGTGAATAGCACAAATAAGCCTGGACTGTACATACAAAAAGCCTTAAAATCTACGACATCGCAAAGCTGCGGTGAGAAATTGTGATGGTTTTGATGTCCAGTATGTTGGATTTTCTTCCATTAGAGTCCTTATATACATCACACCTATGTCTGAAACGCTTTAAGTATACTCCTTGATCAATGGAGTCCCTTGAGTCTGTCTGACTCACTGGAAGTGCCTATTTGCCTACCTGTTTTTATGCCAACAAATAGCATTAGAATAAGCTTCCCATTAGCTTTCCTTCTCATTATTTTGATCTGTGAGAGAATCATAGAATCAACTAGGCTGGAACAGACCTCCAAGATCATCCAGTCCAACCCATCACCCAGCCTTATCCAGTCATCTAGACCATGGCACTAAGTGCCTCATCCAGTCTTTTCCTGAACACCTACAGGGACGGTGACTCCACCACCTCCCTGGGCAGCCCATTCCAATGGCAAATCACTCTCTCTGGCAAGAACTTCCTCCTGACATCCAGCCTATACCTCCCCCGGCACAACTTGAGACTGTGTCCCCTTGTTCTATTGCTGGCTGCCTGGGAGAAGAGACCAACCCCCACCTGGCTACAACCTCCCTTCAGGGAGTTGTAGACAGCAATGAGGTCCCCCCTCAGCCTCGTCCAGGCTAAACAACCCCAGCTCACTCAGCCTCTCCTCAGAGAGTTTGTGTTCCAGGCCTTTCACCAGCTCCATTGCCCTTCTCTGGACAGGTTCCAGCACCTCAACATCTCTCTTGAATTTGGGGGCCCAGAACTGGACACAGGACTCAAGGTGTGGCCTGACCAGTGTTGAGTACAGGGGAAGATTAACCTCCCTTGTCATACTGGCCACACTGTTCATGATATAGGCCAGGATACCACTGGCTCTCCTGGCCACCTGGGCACACTGCTGGCTCATGTTCAGCCTACTACCTACCAATACCCCCAGGTCCCTTTCTCCTTGGCTGCTCTCCAGCCACTCTGTCCCCAGCCTGTAGCGCTGCTTGGGGTTGTTGTGGCCGAAGTGTAGAACCCTGCACTTGGCCTTGATAAATCTCAACCCATAGGCCTCTGCCCACCCATCCAGTCTGTCCAGGTCCCTCTGCACGGCTCTTCTACCCTCCAACAGATCAACACCTGCTCCTGGCTTGGTATCATCTGCAAAGTATTGATGCCGGACTCAATCTCCTTGTCCAGATCATCAATAAAGATGCTGAACAGGACTGGGCTCAGCACTGATCCTTGGGGAACACCACTAGTGACTGGCTGCAAACTGCATGTGGCACCATTCACCACCATTCCCTGGGCTCAACCCTCCAGCCAGTTCTTGACCCATTTCAGAGTGAAACTATCCAAGCCATGAGCTGCCAGCTTTGCCAGGAGTTTGTTGTGGCAGATGGTGTCAAAGGCCTTGCTGAAGTCCAGGCAGACTACATCCACAGACTTCCCCCTTCACTGCTGTTGAACCTCTAATTTTTAGGCAGTTTTAAGTTACTTCAAAAGGAAGAGGTCTTTTTTTTTTTTCCAGTCTCAATTGGGAAGGTTTTTGTTTCCTTTCCTGTAAAGCGTGAAGCACGTACTCTGGCATATCTGCAAGTGTAAATAGCCTCAAACGTCTTTGGCCTCCCAATTCCTTATCTATAGTTCCTGTGAGAAAGATGCATTACACCTGGCATGCAAAAGGGTGGGAAAGAAAATAATAGCTCTTGAAATCTGTTTCAAAAGAGGATTTGAAAGCTCTGAGGTCATATCTGGAAAAAGTCTCACTGAAGGATTCATGTGCCTGTGATTTCACCCAGGCCAGGGAGCTTACAAATCAGAATTCAATTCACCTTTTCTGGGAGTGTTCCAAAATATGCCAAGTTTGAAAGAGTTGTTAAGCAGTCTAAAGGATACAAGAAATGATAGAGCAGAATGCATTTCAGGAGAGCTAATGCTTACATATTTATAGCTAACCATCAAATTGAAAAGACCTACCTCATTATGTTCCTGGAGACTCACAAACTATACTAAAAGCTTTTTTAAAGCCTGTATTTCTACAGAATAAATTCTGTAGAGAGCTGTGCTCACTTTGGGTGATCCTTCATGAAAATACAGTGCTGAACATCTGCATTCAGATGACAGTTACTACTTGTGGCAACCAATGAACTATTTAAAAAATACCAAAAGAACAAATGGCATCCTATCTGTCTATAATTCAGTTGTCAAGACCATCCTCATTCTTGCCTTGTGTTGAAGCACGTCTATTACATGAACCAGTAGCTGATGGATGTTTATACACCTGACTGGGTTCTGTTAGCCTCAATTTTAATCAAATAATCACTGTATTTGTGATGATGGAAGTCATCAGTTCTTTTTGGAGAAGCATTTCTTGGCAGATAAGTGTCTAATAGCAGTCTGCTGTGGGGAGAAGGAGGGAAGATATACTACAGTCAGACCTGGAATAATCATTGCATATTCTCATACTGTGAAATAAACAAGAAAACATGACCTCAGTCACTCTAAGATGCTGCCTCTGGACACTGAATTGAAGAGGAAGAGACCAAGGCAGAAAATTCTGTTCTATTGTAGCCCAGAATCAGCATGATAAAAAATATTTTCATTTTATACTATAAAGAAAAATAACTTGCCATGGTGCCCTTCCACAGCATGCTAAGTCAGTAGGTGAAACAGTCATCATCTGATGAGTGTGTGTTCAACATATCATCTGCCAGCCTTGGGCATTGAACTATAACTTTCAAGACTATGTTAAGAAGATAAAGGTGAATAAGCCTGGTGGCAGGTTGACTTGATGATGATAAGGAACAGAGGGAGAAATCTAGAAGACGTGTTTACTAGTTTCATTCCTTGATCCTTTGCTGCTTCATCACCTCTAGGAGATCTGCTAAGACAGTAAGGCAAAGGTAAAAGTTTGCAGATGGTCTTACAAAACAGTGTCTTCAGTGTGTTTGGAGATGATGAAACAATGAAACTGGGAGTTCCCTCTAAAGTGTATTAGTGCATAAGATGTAGATTAGTTTTGACTTTTTCATTCCAAAACAAGGACACACCTTTATTGGATCCTGCCTGATTAAACACAGCTGGTGGAAAGCAACTTGATGCGAAGCATGATCTAACAGAACAAAGTGAGTCTCTGGATGCATATGCCTTTACCAGCATCCCATGGAAGCAACAGAAACAGCCATTCCTGCTTTGGTACAAGCTTCTGATAAGAGTATTATCCTCTGTTAAGATCACTTTTTGGTAGATTTTTGAACTTTGAAGACAATGGGACATTATGCATGAATTAATGTAGTCATACTTTGACATGTCTGCGTTTTACTTGTTTAGGACCGGTAAAGCAGAAGGTGTGATGCATTGTTCCTAATGGCCATACAGGAATTGAGCTGGCTGCATTGCTACTGAAGTGACAGCTTAGACACTTGGAATACAGGACTGGCAGAAAAAGTGCATAAAGGATGGACAAGCGAGAAAGTGCTGATGTTAAGGTAAGTCTCTAGAAACAAGATTGATACTCTGCAGTAGAACTGCAAGAGAAGACATCTCAGCAGTTTTGGTTTCTAAATATAACAGCATAAAGAGTACACGATAGTTATGTGCACTTTGAACTACAAGATGTCTTTTATGAAACATACCACATGTGTTTTCTTATCAGTGAAATACACTGGAACTGGGCGTGAGAATTTGTAGCATAAGAATTGTGTGGCTTTGCAGAGTAGGTTTTATGATCTTTACACTGTATTACAAATAGCAGTTCTCAATTTCTGGGAAGACTGAAGATTTCTCATGTCCCACATAAGATGCACAACTTAGGAATAGCATAAATTTGGAATTAAGGTAACACTTGCAGTCAGAGTTGTATCGGCATCTGGCTGTCATAAAGTCCAAAGTATCTGCATGTGCTGAAATACATGTGTTTGAGGTTTCTTAGAGGGTTCAGTTTCATATGAGAGCGGGTCTAGTAACAGTGACCGATATGTCCTAATAAAAGAGCATTTATTTATTTAATTTATAAACATTAGTGGAACTAGTAAATTGAGATTAATTTTTCCATGCTATCTCAGAATGACTTGTTGGAGAAAATTTAATTAGAAGTTGTATCTTCTATGTATGTATGTAGCTAGGAAAAGAATGCACATGCTGTCATCACCTGCTAAAATTGCTAGCAATTCATTGTTATTGGAAGCTGTAATGCTTATCTAAGGTTTACTGTGTAAGACATGCAGAGACAACATAGAAGCTATGTGAGAAGCAGAAACTTGGGTTTGGCATGAGGCTGAAGGCAGTTTTCTTGTCTTCCTGATGTTTGAACAAAAAGCTTATGTGAAACCACTACTAAACGTAACAACTGAAGTTTCAAAAGGCATGCCTTGGGGCTCAGCAGATTTTTCTGCTCTGGTTTTCTGGATGCTGCTGAGCCTGGATGCTTGACTTAACAGTCATAGAATGGAGGAGGTTGGAAGTGACCTCTGGACCTCTTGACCAACGCTGCCACAAACACAGGTACACCTACATCAGACTGTACAGGAACACTTCCAGGAGGGTTCTGAAATCCTCCAGAGAAGGAAATTCCACAGCCTCTCTCATCATCCTGTTCCAGTGCTCTGTCACCTTCAAAGTAAAGAATTTTATCCTTAAGTTCAAGTTAAACTTTCTGTGGTCCTTGTCCTATTACAGGGCACAACTGAAAGGAGCCCATCCCCAGCCTCATGATCTCCTCCCTAAATACATGCTTTTAGAAGACGCTCGTCTTGATCTTCTCTTTTGCAGGCTAAAGAGCACCCGGGTATCTCAGCCTCTCCTTGCAATAGAGATGCACCAATCCCCTAATCATCTTTGTGGCCCTCTGTTGGACTCTCTCCAGTAGATCCTTGTTCCTTTTGAACCAGGGAGGGAGCCCAGAACTGGACTGCACACAATATTCTAGGTGCAGTCTCATCAGGGCAGAGTAGAGGAAGAGGATAAACTCCCTTGATCTCAATGCACCACAGGCTTTTCTTCATGTACCTCACTGTATCTTGCAGTGGTACTCTTGGAGGCCCGGCTCCTGTGGTTGAAATAGTGTGGTTTGAAGACAGGGCTCTGATGTTGGTCAATACTAGCTACAAACAGCTATAATTGCTGCAGGTGCTTGGTTTGGTCTTATGACTATGATCTTCACTGCATTGCAGGGCTCTGCCCCTGAAGGAGACAACAATAACTGCTGATGAGATGCTGTGGTTTCTTCTTGGAAGTTTCTTTGTTAGTGTGGAAAAAGTGATACGAAAGGTATATGCATAAGAATAGGAAGCTCAGGAACCCAAGTATATAAAAGTTTGGGCTTATATCCAGATTTCATCACTTACTTAAGAACCTAATTAGTAGACTGGCCACATAATAGTTTTCTTGTACTGAGTCATTTATCACTATGAGCTGTGCTGCTGTAGGTTTTTTTTCAACTTTCCTGAGTGTGTTGATTATGTATAAATAAACTCTTCATAATTCAAGAGAGAATTGTTAGTTTCCTCTTGGAGCTTCCCTTTTAGCTTTATGAGTGCTGTAACTTCATCTAATACCATGAATTCTTTTCCACAACGCCCTAAAAAGTGACTAGAGGAAAAATCTCAGGCTTCAGAGGTAGCTGAGACGCAGAAAAGCTCAAACCGGAACCCATATGATGAGTCTGAGACACTTGTGAAACGGCTTGTGATGAAGAACTTGGCAGAGTCGATGCAAACTTCTGCTGGGCCGGGGGAGCGGACGCTCAGACCAGCTGTCGGGTCCCCAGGAGGGCGGCAGCCAGAGGCTCTCCCACTGGGAAAACCTCACCTGCTGCCGTGCGACAGCGTGCAGTTCACCGCACCGACGAAGGCAAGAGCCGAGACAACAACTAATGAAAGAGACAGGGGTCAAGGACGACGCCCCGGGCGCCGCCGCGCCCCGCAGAGGCGCCGCCTGCCCGCCTCGCAGACGCGGACCAGGCCGGCCGCGGGCATGGCGGCGTGGCAGGACGTGCTCTTCTCGCAGCTGGGTCCCGTCTGCCGGGGCGGCCGGGGCTGGCGCGGGGGCGGCCGGCGGCACCCGCCTCGCCAGCGCTTTTCGGCGCAGTGCCGCCGCGAACCCGCAAAGGTGAGGTGAGGACGGCGCGGGCCGGGGTCTGGCGGCTCTCTGCCTAGGGATGCTCTGGGAAAGACCTCCCGCTAAGGGCAGCTCCGGAGGGGCAGAGATTCGGGCTGATTATCGTTGTCCTCATCAGGGCCAAAGTGCCCTCGGCTTGAGAGAGGCATCTGCGCAGGGAGCGGGTGACGGGGGCGGCCCGCTCCCCGGAGCGCGGCATCAGGCTACAGCTCTGCTTTGTCCAGCGGCACATCTTGGCGTTTGCCGTCTCGTGAGTGGCGTCTGGCACGTGGGTGAACAGCATCAGACTTCATCCCCAGCGACTAGGGGGACAGCGCAGATCTGCTCGGCTGCGGCAAAAGGAAGATAGCTCAGGCTGCAGCAGTTTGGCCAGTGATCTGATGCTCTGACGTTGGTACTTCTGCAGATACGGACTTCGGTAACTGTATATGCGCACACCTGCTTGTGTTCTAGAGTTTTCCAACAAAAATACTGCCTACGCCACGTGCAGAACTTCGCACGGTTTTCCTGTGATAGTACTGTTTGAATGCCATGAGGTTTGTAGTGGTTAGAAGTAAGATGTAAAAGAAACGCCTCTGGCTGCAGTAACTGGTGGCTTTTTTTTTTTTTTTTTAGCCAGGTAGCTGACCAAAGCCTTTTTTTTAAAAAACCAATCAACCAAAACGCAAGCAAAAAAAACAAGCCAAAACAACGACAACATAAAGATGAAATACGTGTGATGTGGATGTGGAGGTTTTAATAACAGCACTCTGCTGCTACAGCTAAAACACTGAGACCGCGTTGTATTTAGCAGAGCATCATGGTGGAGCAAGGTACCTGAAGTACCTTTTTCTGGTACCGTTGCTGATATTAAAAAAAAAATTTTGACTGTGGAGTATTCTTTGTGGATGTTTCTGTTTGTGAATGTGAGTTTAAAATATGCAATATCTGCTTATATGCAGTATCTGCTACAAAAAAAAAAAAAAAGTGAGCAAGAGTTTTAGGTTGTGACCACACACATGAAGTTAAACCTCTTTTCTTGGTACCAGAAAGGAGGGGCCAGTTTTCAGACAGTTAGTGTATTTTGGACCTCCCAGAGGAATTGTAGTGTTACCTGTAAAATTAAGCTTATACTGGCACGAGGCTAAAATGAGTTGAAGGAAGCAGCAGCATTAGTTTTTAAACTAAATTATGCTCTGAAGTTGTGAAATCAGTTTACCGGCTTTAATAAGTTTATGTTATACCATAACACCTTTTGTTAAAGTAGTAACAAGATTACTTAGTATTATTAAAAACTACAATAAGCAGCAAATAGGTTAGGCTATGTATGAACATTTCTCCTTAGTCATTTTGTGGCATTATAAGGGGCAAGTGCTGAAGGTTTCCTGCCTGTTTCAAGGTCAGGGGCACAGAAATTACTCAACAATGAATGTGGCAAAGTATGTCATGCCTGTAAATAATCAGTATTGGAAGAAAATCTAAGAGATGTAAAGAACCATGCCAGAGAGACATTTCTTTCTGAGATTCACACTGTTAAAAACTAAATGCTGTAAGGGCAGGGAGCAGAAAATGCAACTGTTAAACCTGCCCTTTTTTAAAAACATTTTTTTTCTCCTTGTGACCACCTAAATGAAAGGTGAAAAGTCATGTAGTAGTTTTAAAAGTGCAGAAAGTAATTGAGTTTTAAATTTCTACAGCTTGTGAACGAAAACGAGATCTCAGCAGCTGTCTGTCCATGAATACTCATAATTACGCTTTATGTACATTCCGGACTGCAAGTAACGTTTTCAAAAGGGTTAAATTATTTGTATTTCTAGGTCCCAAGTTTCAAAAATGTAGTGACACCTGGGAGTGTATTTCCCTCAGGGACCAGTGAAACTTTGTGTTGTTTCTGTATTACAGCAGTCCAGCACAGTTCGTGTTGGACTGCTGTATCCCATCTATAGACAGCGTCCATCAGTGTGTATCTAATGTGGCTACATGTGCTGAAGCTGAAGGAAACCTTCCCAGGAGGAAAATCTGCTTGAACTATGTGCAGTATTCTTCTTACTTCTTTTACTAAATAGTTCACTCCTTTGTCCATCCTTTTCATGACTCACTGAAATTTATTTTTCACTCAGCACTAAGTCATCTGAAGAAGTGGGTTCCCTCATATATGTTTCCCCAGCAAGCTGATCTGTAGGCTTTTGAGTGGTATCTGAAAGGTGGTGAAAGCTGAGGAATCCGTATTTTTGAAAACTGCCCTAACGGGTTTGAGACTCTTAATACACTTCACAGCACAATGGGAAGCAGAGATAGGTATGAGTTAGCAAGTTCTGTGTTCAAATTGGCTCTATCAAGTACTGTGTAAAGCTTTCCTGCTTCTTGTAATATGTAAACAAGTAAGTCACATGTTAGGTAAGCCCCTGTGGTCCACTCTGTATGCTTTGAATTATAAGTTATTTTGCTTTACGTTCTCATCTCTAACATCTCACCTCAGTTTTTGATGGCTAGTTGCACCTTCTAGCAGTCTTGAAAGAAAGAGGTCCATTTGAGGAGCCATAGCTCTCAGTAAAGAGCTTAAGCCTCAAGACAGACAGGATTTATTGAGCACTTGTCTTCTTCCTTTCTTTGAGATTGGCATTGTTTTTTGTCTCTGTCATACTGCAGTTTCTGATACTCTGTTCTGAGTTGTCCATTTCCCTCTGTCCATTGTACAGGAACAGAAGGAGGCATCTAAAACCAGTTTTCTTTCTGCTATTTTCAGCACTGTTGCTCTGAGTGTTGATAAACACAAACCAGAAAAGGTGTTTTTTTTTTAAACCTGCTGGTGGTGGTGTGACATCTTGTCACAGTTTCTGGATCAAATGTTCTTGGGTTGCTGATGCAATGAGTACGTCTGTTTTTTCCTAATTATTAGGTCTCAGTAATGAGAATTGAGTTCAGCTGTCTTCGGTGCTGTTGTCAGTAATGATGTATGTCAGAACTGTGACAGGAAAGGTGCCCATCTCCTAGCCTTTGGTGGCTTCAGGTGTAATGGTCTGGAACTTGGTAATAGCCATAGCTGTGCATTGGTGCCAGCCCTAAAGTGTGAAAAAAGAGCACAGTTTCATCGTAGAAGCTGTTTCCTAGCTGCTGTGTAGTGTTAGGAATTACACAGTTGGTAGCCTCTTCTGACTAGTGTCAGTTGAGCTTGACTGTGTTTCTGAAGCTGGACTGCAGATAGGATTTATTTTAAAATTCATACATTTTAGTTTGATGACACTGCTACTGCTATAAACCACCACATTTGTTATGTTGGCATAATTTAACCCCAAAGAGATGTAGAGGAGGTTTTGCTAGTGCATGTTAAGTGCTTATGAAATATGTCTCTCCCTCCACCCACTGGCTTATCAGCATTTTGGAAAGGCTGGGTGGTGGTGCTATGTAATTTCAACCGTTTCAGTGATCTCACCCTATGCCTGCCCCTTGGCAGTGCCCTCCTTGTTCCTGGTCTAACCCTTTTCTCACTGCTTGTGCCGGTGCACCTCATGGGACTGTTAGAACACAAATGCAGCGGGGCAGCCTGGTAAGCAGAGTACCTCTGGAAGGGTGAGTGTGGGCTTTGGAGCTGCCACCCCTGGAAGAGCAGGGTTTTTTTTGCAAGTTGGTGGAGTGGATAGAGTCAAAGGTGGTGAGTTACGGCCAGATGAAATAAACAGAAGTCAGACTTCACTGTCAACCTCGTCAGGAATCATCCAAGCTATTCTACCTCTCTTTTTGGAAAACAAGATTCCTGTGACAATCTTGAAACGTGTGTAAGGGCTGCTGTATGCAGTTGTCAAGCTTGTGAAGATTGTATTACTATGTGAGACAAACAGTGGAGCCAAGAGCAATGCTGACAGGAGTGATAGCGAAGTCATGTAGCTCCACAAGTGAGCTGTGTGAGTCCTCACATAGTCCTCACATCCTTTAAATTTGTAGTGTAATTTGTTACAGGCTGCTATCAAGTAGTGACTTACTGAGGCCCTTCCTGCTTTCTCTAGGCAAATTTCACAAACTGCATTTGTTTTTCACTTGATGTCCTGTCTTCAGATGCTCAGATCTCTAGTCGGTATTTATCCCTCTGTTTTGAAAATGTAAAACTATCAAAAGGTCTGAATTTACCAGCAGGTAATTTTCTTTTCTTCTTCCTCCTTCTAGTTCAAGCTGGGAAGAACTTTGTGCTGTATAAATTTTCAAAGAGTTTTGTTGATTTAAGTTTGGCATCAAAATATTAGAAAAATTTTTATGAACCTTTTATGTAAGCCCCCAGTCCGCAAAAGCACTTAGGCTTACATACTTAGCTTTTAAGTGCAGCTGATTAAATGTGAAAGTAAATGTCATAATATACTGTTGATTGAAGACTGAATGTATGTATTTCTGAAAAGCTGACATGCTCTATTTCTGCTAAGAAAAAATCTAAAACCTCTCTTTAGCATGATTGAAGGTTTTTTTTGTTTACAAGCTCTATCATCTGCTGTGATTTGATTCTACATTTACCCTGCTAACACAGGTGACTTCTGTCAGTGTAGATAGTATATATCTCTGGAGATTGGAGAGTATGTTTGCAGTCGATGTGTTTGAATTAATTACTAGGAAATAATCAGAAATTCTGGTGTGGTGTGAAATGGTATGCCGTGTTTGGTAAAATGCAGGAACTTTTCAGTGCTATTGAATCTGCGCTTTTGTCTACAAAGGCAAAATGGTAATCGTCTTGTTATTTCGTATGTGAACCAGTGAACAACAGTGGAAGCATTCCAATGAAATTATTTGCACAATACTTTTGTAAGTGTTTTTGAAATGCATTAATGCAAATCCAGGTGCTTATTATGATGCAGTATTTCCATAGTACTGAGTCCTGAACATTTGGGCAAAGGAATAGGTAAGAAGGATGCTGGTTAGTAATACGTGTACTGATACACGGTGGTGGTGAGGGAAACCACAGCATGCTTGTGTTACAAAGCTAGGCAGTTGTCCTCTGACAGGGTAGCCTGAACACAAAGAGATTCTAGAAAACTTGAGAGCGTGTTGAAAGCCTCACACTGGGTTCATATTTTATTGCACATGACCCTGGAGTTTTACAATGCACTTCTACTCCACAAAGTGGTGCTCTCTGTTACAATCAATTGTTATATTACCTCATACCATAAGCATGCGTGTAATTGATTCTGAACCAGAAAGTTCTTGCCCTGAAAAGCTTAGGTAAGACTGTTAAGTTGGAAATCTCTTTAATGCTGGCAGTAATTTACCCGTTGCCATGGGATACAGAAATACTGCTGAAGTCTTGTTTTACATTTCAGAATTAGTATGGATAAAATGATGACACCTGCAAAGCCATGTTAGCTTTTATAGCTTGGGAAGAGTTTCCAGGGGTAAGGGTTCAAGAGATACCAGTGTGCTTACAGGCTAAGCTCTTGTGAAATAGTCTTGAGTGCTTGCTTACAAGAGCTCTGGCTTCATTTCAGCTATGTAATGTTCTTGCAAGTAACTTACTCTATGTGTAGTTACTTTTTAAAAGGATTTAAGATACTTGCAGTGGCTGTAATAAGGAGAATATCATCTTTCCCTCCGCTTGTTGTGTATTTACATAAGAATTGGTCACATGCTTCACTACACTGACTTCTCACAGGTATGCTTTCGCCTGAAAATGGTGTCTCCCTTCTTCCAAGGCACAGAAAGTGAGTTTTGCATCTTTTGGGTATTTCTAATTCTTGCTATCAGCAGTAAAGGCTCTTTACATGTACTGTATAAGTATACTGGAATCCTAAGGCAAATTCTTTGCCACTAGGTTTATCTGTTGGTAGTATTTGCTTTTCTCTACTCATTTTGAGGCTAACAAGTAATTTCTTAACTGCAAAAAGAGTTATAACTATAAATATTTATGTATTTTTTAAGATGCTGCTGAACCTGCTCAACAATGCAAAAATATTGTCTGAAATAGTTAATGTATTTAGGGAAACCCAAATTCTTGAGCAATGACATAAAAAAGTGGTGTATAGTGGATTCACTACACATAACATGCAGAGCTGAGGTATAGTGCTTGGCAGTGCTTTTCAGCTCTTGAAGTAATGTTTTGGCTAAGACACCAGATAGAATTATTGCCCTCTTATCAATGTAAATTTGTTGCAGTTTCTGGCAGCAGCTTGCAGGTTGATTGTTCTGGTTAGTTTCCACCAAGCTGTACTTTGCATAGATGAACTAACCTGTTACTTAAACTGGGTGGTTGTTGTATGGTATCTCATTGTCTCCCCTGTCTGTATCTACATTGTGTCATGAAAGGCAGTTGTCCAATAAATGGTTATATTTCAATAATGGATGAAATTATTCTCACACAGAGTTGTGTGCCGTTTAGTTTCCTTTTTCAGGGAACTGAACAGTGTCTGGAGCAGCATGCTGTTTCACTAGCAAGTGTGTGCATCTGTGCCTTTCACCCCAAAGGGGACATAAGTACAGCTAAATCGTTGTTTAATATTGGCAGTGTAACCTAATTTTCCTGAGTTTCTCAACCAATGAACAGTGCTTATTGTCTGGTCTTGAAGGGGCTGAATGTTTCTTGCAGATCTTGGTTTAGTAAAGCTAATTCCAGAGCAGGACAAATACACATTAGCCCCTACTTATCAGTGTTTAATTGGTGCAGTGCATCTAAAGGTTTTGACTCTGGCAAGTCCTTTATGAGGGGGTAGGGTGCCCTACAGTGAAAGGAAAACATCGGTAAAACTTGAAGCATTCACCAGTTTGTGCTGGGTGGAACGATGGTGAAGCCAGTGAGGGCACCAATGCAGGAGCTGATCACAGAGTTATATTGTCCCGTCCTCTGAGGCTGGTGAGCCAGGCACTGAATACTTGCTTAGTGACCCTGGCAGGATAGTGGCATTACTCATGCCATCTGCAGATTTTAGAGGGTAGATTGCCTCTGTGCTGGGCTGGGTTTTTACTTTTTTTCTGCTCTCACTCCTTGTCAGCAAGAATTTGAAAGAAATGAGTGGTGTTTGTCTGAAGTTTATGCTCTGATCTCTTTATTTTTTTGAAACTTTTAACTTTTGAATATTGCTTACATTTAACCAAATTTGACCTGACAGTGTCCCTTTAATAGCATATTATGCAAGCATCTCAGACATTAAAGATATTGGAGAAGTGATTAAAAGCAATTTTCTAAAAACTACTCATGTGCCTTAAATTTCAGAGCCAAACTCTTACCACTTCATTGACTAAATCAGTCTAGAAATCTCCAAAGCCTCTTCTGTGTCAGGGAAGTATAAGCAGCAATCCTAATCCTCAGACTGGCGAGAAAAAGGACGGCAAAACTTCCAAACAAAAGTCTCAGGACTTTACTGGAAGGAAGATCGGAATGAAAATTGTAATATAAATTTGGCTTTAGATTTTATTTACATCAGAACAGAAATTTGCCAGTCAAAAGGAACATGTACATGTATTTTTATTTCCTTTAGGGTTTGGTGGTAGGAAGGATATGAGCTGGTGCTAGCTGAGGTATATATGTATCTCACTGTAGTGATGGGAGAGATTTTAATTTGGTGTTGAAGTTTAATTGAATGATAACAGCTTTAAAATGCTATACAGAGTTTTGTGAAAGGAGATACAGATATTACATAGGACTTTTACAAAGCTAGGAATCAGTAGTAAGCAAACAACAGTTCAGAAATCTCTTTTCACTTGCACTGGCCCAACCCTGAAGTCATGGATGGCTGTAAAGAGCGGGGAGAGTTAAACCTTTTCCTGTTTGTACAATTAGTTTAGAAACCTAAGTGAAGCTTACAATTAAGAAATTATTAGTATTGTTATGGAGTGAATTGTAAATACCAACTGAAGAGTTCACCCTGTGTGAGATTAATGGTAAATGTGTTACATCTCAGAATGTTTCAGTTTTGAAGTTTGTGCTTTATGAAGATTAAATGCTGTCATGTGTTTTGTTTTTCTGTCTCACATATTTTATGTTGTAACTTCAGCTCACACAGTGTATCATCACTGAGGATTGTAAATTATGTTTTGATTTTAAATTATGACATCAAACAGGTGTTGTGCATCTGAAAAAATCTCTCCTCCCTTTAAAATCATTGATTTATGTTTTATCCTGTGTCGCATAGCTTTATAATGAGGAGCACTGAACTCTGGAGATTAAAAACTTCTTCGATTCCTGTGTTCAAATGTATTCACATATGGATTAGCTCACTGGCAGTGTGTTTTGTTGATGGTGCCTAGGCTAATCTTTCTGAGATAATTGATTTTCTTGCATGCACATGTTCTGTCCAGTCCTGAGGATCCTCCGTGGTATTACTCCTTCAGCTGAGCTCAGACAGACACAACTCAGTTAGTTGCTCACAGAAGAATACACATGCATACCAGTATCAGAGTAATACACATGCATACCAATACCTGCAAACTGCTTTTTAATGGTCTCTTTCATCTTTGTCAGTGTGGGTCTATTTCAGAGTACATTAAAGACAAAAAGCAGGACGAATTAGACTTGGTGGAAGTTGGGTTCCCACCTGCAAACCAGCCAGTAGTTCACTCAGCTACCTGGTGGCCCTCAATAGCTGCTTGGCTAGCTGGGATACTACGTGGGTGTATGTAGAGGTGTGAAGGGGAAGTGAAAAAAAAAAATCAAATGGACCTTCTTTTTTTAAGAATCATAGTACTACTCAGGAGTAAAAAAGAGGGGTATTCTCTCTTATGAGATTCATTGCAGGATTCCATCTGTAACATGCTTCCAGCAGCACTGATAGCAAGTTGAGTAACTGGCATTCGTGTGAATTGCTTTCTTCTCTGCATTACTGTATGAAAGACATTTTATAAACAAGCAGGGGGACAAATACTTACCCTAAGTATTTTTACAAGGTAGGCGTTTTGCAGAGTAATAATTGTTTTTAAACATGAGATATGAACAATGTTTATTATTTGATTACTGTTTGCCTTGTATGCCTAATCATAAATCGGGACCCTACTGTGTGAAGTCCTAGAGAGCTTGCTGTCTTTGTATAAGGCACAAAACAGATGGAGCATGAGATGCACATGAGAAAAAATTGTCAGTGTAATTATATTTACTCTTTCTGATATAGTATGTCTCCATTGGCTGTCTCACCATGGGGGTAGTCACTTTGATTTAAAAAAAAAAAAGATTCTAGTGTTTACTGAATTCAGTCCCAAAGATGTCAAACTTCAGCATGAAAAAACTGTCATTCCTTTCAGGGAATTTGATTCTGACAGGCCTGAAGAGAAAAGAGGTTCAAAGACTCCCAGTGAGATTCTTTGAAAAAAAAAAATTGTCTACCACAGTGACTTTCCAGTTAACTCATCTGCAACAGGCTTCACTGAGACAGTTTTCAGTGTCCCAGGACACGAATGGGAAAAATACACTTAATGTACACTGTAAGTGCTAGATCTAGTCTTCAGTCCCTGCTTTTGCATTTCACTATACTCCTAGGTCAGCAAACATATAATCAGGTTTAATCTATTCTTAACTGGATAGTTGACTGGATAGGGCTGGGTGATAGGTTGGACTGGATGATCTTGGAGGTCTCTTCCAACCTAGTTGATTCTATTCTATTCTAATTCTGGCAAGAATACTAGAAGAAGGAATCATCTGTCCCTGTCAGGTAAAACTTTGCCATTTTTGTCACAGCTTTAGTAAGATTTGGAACGTTTGCCTGTCTTCTGGCAGGAGGGAAGTACATACAGTCTTTTTAGCAGTTCTGATTCCTCTTTACCACTTCCTATACTGTACCAGTGTTTGACAGATCCTCTGAGTAGCTTTCATGTTTATTAATAAGGGGTGTGAATAAATTTTATTACTGAACTTTTTCTGGAGCTGTCGTAAGGGCTAGGATTTTTAAAAGATGTGCTTATGTTTCTGGTTTCATTTCACACTGTGATGAGAATCTTTCTGATTCATGCTGTGCATATATACACGGCCATGTAGAAGTTATAGTAGAAGTTATATGCAACTTTTAGCATTGTGCTTTTAAGTTCAGGAATGCAGTTACATTTGGAATGTCCTTTCAGTCCTCCAAATCTTGGATCGAAGAGGTCTTCAGTAAAAGAGAATGTGCACACATCATTCCCAGTTCAAAAGATCCTCACAGGTAAAACAATGACTTTCACTTTCTGTTACATTTAGAAAAAAATCATAATATTTTTTAATGGGCATTGTATGAGGCTTGAATGAGGTTCTTTGGAATTTTGCAGGATCTCAGGTGATGGTTATGAGTTTTTATTGGTGATATCACCCCTGTGTTGTAAGTGAGGCTGTTAATTTTAGTTACAAGTTAGCACAGCTGACCTTCCTAGGCTTTGCAGATGTGGTGTTCTCAGTCCTATTACCAAAACTGTGATATGTTGAGAGGTTGAGTTGTATGGAATTCTTAATCCTATACCACAGTTTTCTCCCTTCCTCAGAATAATGTCCACTGCTGATCACAGTCATCTAAGATAGAGGCTTCTGCTGGTGTAGCACATGAATAAGGAAAAAAATCAAATCCTCAACCTATCTTTTAGGATTTGAAAAAGCAAGCATAATTTGGCATTTCAGATTGTGTATTTTATGGATGGTATTGTCTAAGTAAATTCAATGAGATCACATTCTGATGATGTGAGCTTGTCATTTTTATTATATTGTATTGAACATATGGATAGGATAGAACAGATAAAATAAACAACTTATCTATAAAATGCAGATTTGGTAGACAGTCAGATGGAAAACACCAAACAAGTCAATTAAATTACCCTGAAGTTACATCTTCCCAGGGTGACTGCAGAAGAGCATAGCCTTCAATGCTATTGATGACAACTTTTTCACAGGTGAAACAGTACTTTATGAATACCATTAGAGATGTTTTCTTTTAAACAAGCATGTATTAATTATCCATCTTGTATCACAGATGTCCTGCAGGATGTCAGCTGTGCCAGAATTTAATAAGGTAAGAATGCATAAATATTTATCTATCATTTTTGTGATGCCCTAAAGTTAGCAATAGATATTGCTAGTCAAGGAAGTAATGACTACAAAAATATCTTTCCTCTCAGGTGATCAGAGCAGCATTTCTAGGGGTGTGCTGGAGACTGTTTAGCATAAATCTCTATAAAATAAAATATGTGATAGCCTTTCATTCACATACAGTTGAAATTTTTATCCAAATACTTTGTGTGGATGTATTTATCTTCTCCTGAGAAACGAAAGGCAGAAATGTGCCTGTTAAGTGGGAGACAATTTCAGTTTTATTATAGGTCATATGAAGGAGAGTGAAATGAAAGCAGTGATGAACAGTGACAACTGTGGAAAGAGGAAGATGAAAGTAAAAGGTGAATAATGTAGTGTAACTGAATGAAGTACTCAGTCGCTGAGGTGAACAGCTCTGATGCTGGCGTGATCTGCAGCAGAACACTCTGGCATGGTGCATAGGGCTGTTTTCTGAAGCCAAGTAACCTTGGGGAAGCCTAGGGAGCTGCCAGGAGCCAGCATCTCACATCACAGCAATTGGATGTTGGAATCTGGGCAGGGCCGGGAGCAGTGGCAGATTTAAACATGGTGTAACAGAAACTGGCACAGCTCCAGGTGTCAGGGTGCAGGGTGTGCTCTGTTCCTACACCAATACAGGCCAGCAGCGTGAGCGTATCTGTGGGAGATGTGCACAGGTGGAGGCACTCCTGTGCTCAGTTACAGAGCTCTGGGAGGAGGCCACTAACCTGAGAAGTGTCAGGTGTGTGAAAAAAGAGATAGAGATAGAGTACTTGAATTTTATCCTGCCTTCTCTTGGACACATTCAGTAGCTGGACAGAATGCACAACACAGAGGATTCCCTATCCTGTCCTCTCTTCATTTAGCTGGACACAATGATTTGAAGGACAGGGGACAATGGCAGCAAGTTCCTGCCTGTCACAGCAGTCATGTCTCCTCTGTGATGACCCCACCTACCCAGGTGCCCTGGCATAGCAGGTATAAGGCTCTGCAAGTGGAAGTGAACAATTATGAAGGACAGTGGTTCATCTAGCTTGGAAGTGTTTCTGAGGTGCTCTGCACCAGAGGTGCTTTCTTCAATCGAAAAGGACAAGGTATTGCTACAGGAGACTCTACTGAAGGGAGGAGAAGGCCCAATATGCAGAGTGGGGCCACTTCACAGGATCTGAAGGGAGCCTACAGGAAGGCTGGGGAGGGACTGTTTACAAGGTCTAGTAATGTCAGGACGAGGGGGAATGGGTTTAAACTGAAAGAGGGGAGATTTAAACTGGATGTTAGGATGAAGTTCTTTACAGTGAGGGTGGTGAGACACTGGAACGGGTTGCCCAGGGAGGTTGTGGATGCTTCCTCCCTGGAGGCGTTTAAGGCCAGGCTGGATGAGGCCTTGAGCAACCTGCTCTAGTGGGAGGTGTCCCTGCCTATGGCAGGGGGTTGGAGCTGGATGATCCTTGAGGTCTCTTCCAACCTAAACCATTCTATGATTCTGTCATTCACTGGGAAGTCTCCTGCTTCACTGGAGCCCACGTTAAAGAAGAGAAAGCTTCCTACGCTGGTACAGCCCTCAGGTCACAATCCATGTTAACTTTTCAGTAGGCAGAAATGAAGTTGAAAAAAGAGTTTGAGGGCAATCAAGAGAGACTTGGCCTTGGAATGACTGGTTGAGCGATCAGGAGCACAAGTAGTGTTCTCCTCTCTTCTTCCAGTTAAACAAAACAATAAGGTAAGAAATGGGCAGAGCCAGCTCTGAGTCTCATGTCTCTGTCAGCACTTCAGATTTTTTGATGAAGGGGCAGTTTAAACAATACTAGGCCTGCTGACAACAGGTGGAGTCCCAAAGGGGTAAAGGGATCTTTGTATAGGAGTTAGCAGTACTCATGAAATGAGCTTTAGACTAGATTTGAAGAGTGAAAGGAGTAAAACCTGGCTCACTGGATATAAGCCTTGGGGTAGCACACCAGTATTTGTCTGTGACAAGGTGACATGGTTGGTGGATGAGGGAAAGGCTATAGATGCTGTTTGTCTGGATTTTAGTAAATCCTTTGGTACCATTTCTCACAGCATTCTCCTGGAGAAATTGGCTGCTCGCGGCTTGGACAGATACCTCTATGATGGGGAAAGCCTGGGTGGATTGCTGGGCCCAAAAAGTTGTAAGGAATGAAGTTCAGTCCAATTGGAGACTGTACACAAGTGGGGCTTTAGGGCTGTGTATAAAGTCCAGTTCTGTATAACACTTTTATCAATTTTCTGGGTGGGAGATTGAGAGTACCCTCAGTACGTTTGAAGGTGACACCAAACTGGGCAGGAGTATTGATCTGCTTGAGGGTAAGGAGGCTTTAGAGAGGAGTCTGGGCAGGCTGGATGAAAGGTCTGAGGCAGCTGGTATGATATGCAGCAAGGCTAAATGCCATACCCTACACTTGGATCACAACAACCCTATGAAATGCTACAGGTCTGGGGAAGAGTGGCTGGAAAGCTGCCCCCCAGGAAAGTATCTGGGAGTGTTCATCAATGTGAGAAACGGAGATTGAGGAGAAACTGTATTGCTCTTTACAATTACCTGAGAAGAGGTTGTAGAGAGTTTGGTGTTGGTCTCTTCTCACAAGGAAAAAGTGATGAGAGGAAACAACCTCAGATTGCACCAGCAAGGATTTAGGTTGGAGATTAGGAAAAATCTCTTTATTGAAAGTATTGTCATGCATTGGAACAGGCTGCTCATGGAAATGGTTGTTTAACCATCTCTAGATGTATTTAGATGCACTTAGGGACATAGTGTGGACTAGTCAATGATAGTTTCATGGTTAGACTTGATGATCTTCAAGGCATTTTCCAGCCTTAGTGGAAATTATATCAGTTATATTAATTCACTGTGTAAAGCAAGTTTCACTTGTGTCACTATTGACTGTGAAAGAGAATGGAAACAGCCCTGTTGACAGGCTTTCTGAGAATTTTTCTGCCTTCTTTCTGGTTAGTATTTTGAGTGTATGCTTTTGGGGAGTCAAAGAACAACAATTACATCCCTTTGGTGTTTTTCAACTCACGCAAGCGTTTCAGACATGCAGTATTTTGTGT
Source organism: Tricholaema leucomelas (assembly GCA_013400475.1). Classification (NCBI taxonomy): domain Eukaryota; kingdom Metazoa; phylum Chordata; class Aves; order Piciformes; family Lybiidae; genus Tricholaema lacrymosa; species Tricholaema leucomelas. The sequence goes on along the minus strand of WAAF01009337.1, from coordinate 20,544 downwards.
CTTGCATTAATTGTTTTGTTTCATTTTGTTTTGGTTTTCAATCAGATATTATTGCTCAGCTGGCATTGTATACCAGGCTTCTATCCTGCATCATTGTGATAATGAATTATCAATTGTTGGAACAAAATTTTAAGTTTCCTTGACATTGGTTTTGTGTCATAAGCTTTTGAAGGCTGGAGGAACAGAAAACAGAGAATTTGTGATAGCTAGTGACTAGCAAGCTGATGCAAAATACTCCTCTCACCTCCATGAGCGGGATTATTTTGGTTTTCATTATATTAGGAAATAAATGACTTGAAATCAGACCACTGCAAAGGGCTATGTATGCAGAATGGTGTTGGCTTTGTAAGGCAAATGATCTTCAGAATGAGTCAGTTCTGTCTGACGGAATGTTCCTGTGTATATTTTGCTTTAGAGCAGATAAAGAGAGATTCAAAGATTTTTGCAGGTGTTCTGGAAGTTGAGAGGCAAGGAGGATTTTAATGCTTCCTACTAACTTGTGGATAATCAAGTAGGTATCTAAATTGAAGTTAATTTTTGCTTCAAAATCTAGTGGTTTAATCCCATGTAAACTGAGATTAAAACAGTCCTGCAGACTTCCCCCACACATCTCAGAGTGACTGTGTTACTGTTTGGTCTGGAAAGGTCACTGGTATGAAAATTAACCTGAGGTTGTGGAAAACTAAGACTAGCTTTCCAACGTATCAGCCTCATAATCACAGTTTAGCTGCATAAATGAGACTACAATGGGAGAGGAAGAGAAGCTGGGAATGTGCACCCCACAAGGTGGGTTTGTTTCTTTCTGCTGGTTGTTCTTTCACCTGTTATTCAGTATTTTCATTCCATTTAAATGAATGTAAATCCTGTTCATTGGTATGTCATACGCAGAATGTGTGTCGGTGTTGGATGTTCATTTTAGTCAGCCATTATCTTGCAACATTTTCCTGAATGTTAACTGTTCTTGTTGTCTTGTGTACACAGAACTTTGTTCTAGGAGAATTTTTCTGTTCCTAAGAAGGGGAAATAATTTTTACATTAGTGTTACAACTGTATAATTGTATTCATTAGATCATCAGTGAAACCAGTTTGGGTCCTCCTGAGGTCTGTAATTTTCCACAACAGTCCAAAAGTCATGTGAATGTACTTGATGTCTACTATGATTTGACTTAATATTATAGGCAAATGAAATCTGTTAATGATTTCTTACTTGCAGGGAATGTCCAAGGTTTGCAAACAGTTTATGAGTGAGTTATGCAACTATTTGCTACTTCTAAGTAAAATAACTCTGTTTAGTAGTATCTAATTAGATTTGTTTTCTCCCTAGCGTGTTGAAATGACATATGTGTACTCTTCAGTACGGTGCTTACAAGCACATCCCAGACAACACCTAGTTCAGTCTCACTTCCCAAATATTTGGGAATGTGGTGCCAAACTTCTGCAACCTTTCACATCTGGAATGTTCTCACAGATTGTCTCTGTATCTGACCTTTTAGATGTATTTTGTGGACACAGTTTCTAAAGTGCAGCCTGCTAAAGCACTAGATTTTGAAATCCAGCCACTATGCTTACTTTCACCTCAGTGCCAACTCTCCAGATTTCACCTTGTTGCTCAAAGTGTGACTTACCCAGTAAGTTGCTCAAAGTGTGACTTTTGTGTAACGGACATTGCTCCCTCCTTCACCAGTAGCTTAGTAAGCCTTCGAGGTGAGTTAAGTAAAGTCATTGCAAAGAAGCTTTGAATAAATCTGTGTGATGTGTAAATAGGAGCACAGGGTAACTCAGCAGCCACTTGCGGAGGTCTCCAGTCCCAGTCTCCGCTTGAAGCAGGCTCAGCTGTCAGTCAGGGCTCCTCAAGATTTCACTCATTCAGAGAGTGTCACCACCAAGGCCAGAGAAGAGCCTACCTTCTCCAGGCCGCTGCTCCACCACTGGACTGTCCTCCTGGAAAAAGGCCTTCTCCTTATCCCTGTCCTCAAGCTTTCTGTGTTTCAGCTTATGCTGTTAGTTTTTGCCCTCCTGCCATGGACCACTGTGAAGGGCCTGCAGCTTCCATTTTCTGCCATCAGTGCTTAAGGTACTGTTGGATGGCTCTGAAACCACCTTTTTTTACAGCTGAATCATTGCCTGGTCCTGCTGCCTTTTCTCAGAGGACAAGGGCTCCAACCCAACCACCTGTGACCATGATGGTCACTCTTCCCTGACGTCCTTCTGACTTGCAGCTGTCTCTTCTGTGTTGGGGGCCCAGACTGGAGGCAGTATTCAGACAGAGTCTGACAAGCAGCAAACAGAGGACAGTCCCTGCTGTCATGGCTCATGCCCTGCTCACACAACTGCAGGCATCTCTGGCCTTTTTTGTGTCATTGCACATGGGTGGCTGTGGTTCAGTGTGCTGCCCATCAGTGTCTGGGGTCATGCCTCAGAATTGCCTCCTCTGCAGGGCTGCACATGCCCTCCATTCTGTCCTCTTGGTCACTGGTGGAGATACTGAACAAAACAGGCCTTGCACTTAATACTGGCCTTCAGGCATCACGCACTCCATAAAACACCACCCTGTGAACCCATTACCCAACTAAGTCCTCACCTGCCAATATATTCTCCCTCCTAGACTGTAATGCCACAGTCTGTGTCAATCTGTTGGAGGGTAGGAGAGCCCTGCAGAGGGACCTAGACGGGCTGTGTGGGTGGGCAGAGGCCAATGGGATGAGATTTAACAAGGCCAAGTGCAGGGTTCTACGCATTGGCCACAACAACCCCAAACAGTGCTACAGGCTGGGGACAGAGTGGCTGGAGAGCAGCCAGGAAGAAGAGGACCTGAGGGTACTGGTAGATAGTAGGCTGAAGATGAGCCAGCAGTGTGCCCAGGGGGGCAGAAGAGACAATGGTATCCGGGCCTGTATCAGGAACAGTGTGGCCAGTAGGACAAGGGAGGTTCTTCTTGCCCTGTACTCAGCACCAGTCAGGCCACACCGTGAGTCCTGTGTCCAGTTCTGGGCCCCTCAATTCAAGAGAGATGTTGAGGTGCTGGAAGGTGTCCAGAGAAGGGCGACAAAGCTGGTGAGGAGCCTGAAACACAAACCCTATGAGGAGAGGCTGAGGGAGCTGGGGGTGTTTAGCCTGGAGAAGTGGAGGCTCAGGGATGACCTCATTGCTGTCTACAACTACCTGAAGGGAGGTTGTAGCCAGGTGGGGGTTGGTCTTTTCTGACAGGCAACCAGCAACAGGACAAGGGGACACAGTCTCAAGTTGTGCCGGGGGAAGTCTAGGCTGGATGTCAGGAGGAAGTTCTTGCCAGAGAGAGTGATTTGCCCTTGGAATGGGCTGCCCAGGGAGGTGGTGGAGTCGCCATCCATGGGGGTGTTCAGGAAAAGACTGGATGAGGCACTTAGTGCCATGGTCTGGTTGATTGGCTAGAGCTTTGTGATAGGTTGAACTGGATGACCTTGGAGATCTCTTCCAACCTGGCTGATTCTATGATTCTTTGTACAAGAATACTGGGAGAGACAGTGCCAAAAGACTGGCTATAGCAGAGGAAGGTGGTATCTGCTGCTTTTGTCTCCACAGTTTTATCGCAGAAGGTGGTCAGGCAGGTCAGGCATGATTAACCTCAGTAAATCCTTGCACCTTGTCACTGTTTCCTGCCTGCTGTCCCCAGGTGTGGGGGGCAGGAGGACTTGCTCCTTGATTTTACATGGAACTGTTAGGAGGACAGCCAACTTGCTGATCCCCAGAATTGTCTTGCCCTTTTTGAAGGCCAGTATGGCAGCTGCCTTTCTCCAGATGTTGTGGACCTCCCTGCTCTCCATGACCTTTGAGGGCCGTTAGAAAGAAGACACAAGTACATCTTCTGTCTCAGTACCTTGGGGTACAGCCAAGCAGATCTCAGGGGACTATGTTCATCAAGTGCTCCACAGCAATCAGTCATCATTCCTAGGTGGTAGTTTCTCTCTTCCTTGAGCCCTGTCACCATGCACACAACACAGAACTTTGCAGAAAAAAAAAAACCCAAACCCAAACATCTGTATGTAATCACAGAACCACAGAATGTTAGGAGCTGGAAGTGGTCTCCATCTTAGGATCATCCAGTCTAATCTCCTTGCCAGACCAGGATCACCTATACTAGATCACACAGGAATGCATCCAGGTGGGTCTTGAATATCTCCAGAGAGGGAGATTCTACAGCTGCTTGGGTAGCCTGTTCCCATGTTCCATCACCCTCATAGTGAAAAAAAATTTCCTCATGTTTCCATGGAATTTCCTATGCCTCAGCTTTCACTCATTGCCCCTTATCCTGTCATTGGGCATCACCAAGAAGAGACTGACTCCATCTTCTTGGCACTCACCCTTGATATATTTGTAAACATTACTGAGGTCACTGTTCAGTATCCTCTTCTCCAAGTTAAAGACCCCCAGCTCCCTCAGTCTCTCCTTGTAAGGAAGATGTTCCACTCCCTTAAACATCTTTGTGGCTCTGCACTGGATTTCTCAAGCAGTTCTATGTCCCTCTTGAACTAGGGGGCCCAGAACTGGACACGATATTTCAGATGTGACCTCACCAGGGCAGAGTAGAGGGGCAGGAGAACCTCTCTTGACCTACTGAACCACAGCCCTTCTAATGTACCCCGAAATGGCATTGGCCTTCTTGGTCACCAGAGCACATTGCTGGCTCATGGTCAACTTTCCATCCACCAGGACCTCCAGGTCCTTCTCCCCTTCAGTGCTCTCCAACAGGTCAGTCCCCAGCCAATACTGATACCTGTCTGTCTTTCCCAGGTGTAAGACTCTACACTTGTCTGTGTTGAACTTCATTAAATTCCTGNCTCCTTGTAAGGAAGATGTTCCACTCCCTTAAACATCTTTGTGGCTCTGCACTGGATTTCTCAAGCAGTTCTATGTCCCTCTTGAACTAGGGGGCCCAGAACTGGACACGATATTTCAGATGTGACCTCACCAGGGCAGAGTAGAGGGGCAGGAGAACCTCTCTTGACCTACTGAACCACAGCCCTTCTAATGTACCCCGAAATGGCATTGGCCTTCTTGGTCACCAGAGCACATTGCTGGCTCATGGTCAACTTTCCATCCACCAGGACCTCCAGGTCCTTCTCCCCTTCAGTGCTCTCCAACAGGTCAGTCCCCAGCCAATACTGATACCTGTCTGTCTTTCCCAGGTGTAAGACTCTACACTTGTCTGTGTTGAACTTCATTAAATTCCTGCCTGCCCAACCCTCCAGCCTGTCCAAGTCTTGCTGAATGGCAGCACAACCCTCTGGTGTGTCAGCCACTCCACCCAGCTTGGTGTCATCAGCACACTTGCTGACAGTGCACTCTGTGCCCTCATCCAGGTCGTTGATGAATATATTGTACTGACCCCTGAGGTCTGGCAGTGACCTCTGTCAGTAACCTCTGCACCTGCGGGTGCATTCCATCAGGATTTGTGGATTTATTTTATGTCCAGATTACTTAGCTGTTCCCTAACGCAGTCCTCACTGACCAAGGAAAACTCCTCCTTTGCCAGGTCTTCCTCTGGGTCCTTAGGGGACTGGGACCCCTGAGGACAGTCTCCATCAGTAGAGATGGAGACAAAGAAGGCATTTAGCAACTCTAGCACCTTGCCTTGCTGACCTGTCTTTCCTAAAAAGGACATAGCCATCCATGACTACATTCCAGTTATGTGAGCTGTTCCACCACGTCTCTGTAACTGCCACCAGATCATTAACCTCTTGACTGCACTCAGAGGCTTGATGAGATGTATAAAAACAAGAACACAAAACATAGATAACACAGTTGGTGTGTGTGTCTCTGGGAGCTTGTGCTTTCTCCCTGAGCTGCTTTCTGTGTAAATAATCCCTCTGCTTCCTAACCCCCCGGCCGACTCTCCAAACTCATCTTGCACGTAAGGCAAACTGTAGGATAAGGTAGAGGGATAGAAAGGAGATGAAAGGGTGGTTGGGAGCCCCTCCTGGGGACTGAGGGGTGCTGTGTTTCTGCATTACCTTTAACTTGTATATTTCTATATATAGCTGTAAATATTGTAAATACCTGCTTGTATATTATGCTAAGCTGTAAATATAGAGCTTCATTCCTTAACTTGCATTCTATCTGAGTTTAGTCTGGGTGATTTCCTAAGAGTGGGAGGGCGGGTAACACCCAAACCATCACAGGAAGACAAGCAGCTGGGCTTTCTGTTAGGTGTGGGTGGAAGGTACTCCTTCAAGGATGATGTTATAACGTACCCCAGGCTAGTGGGACACTGTGGAGAAGAGGTATCTGGAACATAATTGAATTTTCTGTGCTGGAGGTGGTCTACAATGATTGAAATGATGAGCAGTCACACTCAGATCCAGCTGAAGTCCATGTACACCACTTGTGGCAGAAGTTCCCATGAAGAATGCTACTATCATATACCAACTCATCACAGTAATGTCCTGAAAAATGTCAGGCCCAAAGTGTGAGTGCATTGGCTGGCCAGCTTCAGCAATACCGTAAAAGTCTCTCTTTTTCCGTATGGGCCTACCTTTTGTCTGTGGAGGAGGTGTCCCAGCTGTTCAGTCAATTTGAAGAGGATGTCTCCTGCTCCATAACTGTACAGTCCTTTATGCCAGCTGTTAGGAGCAGACATTGCGCTACTCAAGTGGGAGAATCTCCTGTCTTAGCAGGACAAGATGTTACAAATGTGCTGTACACCACACATGAGAAGAGTGAATCCTATCTGAAGCCTCTGGCAGAGAGTACCCAGGGACACTTAAGTTGACCCCTAGGATTTTGAAGTTGTGGATACAAAGGATCCAGGGCAAGCTGTACTCCAACTGAAAAAGAGATACTGGCAGCATACGAAGGAATTTGAGCTGCCTTGGAAGTGGGTGATAATGAGACACATCTCTTCCTGACACCTTGATTGCCAGTGCTGGGATGGATTTTCAAGGGAAGGGTTTCCTCTACACACCATGGAACTGATGCCATGTGAAAGAAGTGGGTTACGTTGATAACAATGATGGGCTTGAATAGGGAGTCCTAGCTTCCTAGTCCTAGCTAGAGGAATTTTGGAAGTAATTATGAACTGGCCAGAGGCAAAGATTCTGGAATGTCACCAGAGGAGGAGGAAGAGGTAACACATGCTGAAGATGTCCCACCATGTTATAAACTACCAGGTAACAAGAAGCAATGTGCCCTGTTCACTGATGGGTCATGTTGCCTTGTCAGGAAACACCGAAGGTGAAAGGCTGTTCTGTGAGGTCTTCCACAAACAGTCTGTGAAGCTAATAAAGGAAACTGTGAATCAAACCAGTTTGCAGAGGTCAAACCCATCACTGGCTTTAGATGTTACTGAGTGGTAAAGGTGGTGTTGTGGATTGAGCTGATTGAGTTGAGCTGATGAATATATTCAAATACCATGCTACTGTTATGCCAGCTTCAAAATGAAACTGTTGGCTGCAGCAGTGTATTTGTGGGGCTTGAAATTAAGACTGTAACATGAGAGACTTCCTGTTTGCTGTTGCTGTTTCTCGTTTCCAGTATTTGTGGTGTTGGCCTTTTCAGCTGGGCTGGCTTCCATGTACTGAGATGGGGAAGTGTTTTATTGCTGGCTTCTGCTGCTGCTTTTGCATTTTGCTACACATTTTCTGCAAATAGGCTAAAGTAATTGCACATTGTATTATCTCAGTAAATCCTCAATCCAGGATTTTTTTTGTGTTGCTTTCCTTGTGAGAACAGGCTGTGTTAACCCAGGATAGGTGGCTAGTGCTCTATCTCTGTATCAACTCATGAGTGGCTACATCAATGGAAGAAAAACAATTGGCAGCACAGAGGTAAATTTGTCTAGGCTGCTGAATTACAGACAGTTATTGTGGCTTGGGTAGATAACCTGATGGTGAATATATGTTATGTGGATGCATGTGTACCCAGGAGTTAGGTCAGTGACGAATGTTCAAAGAATCAGTGACTGGACCAGGCTGCTAAGATTGAAGTGGCTCAGGTGGATTTGGACTAGCAATGTAGGGATGAGTCATTTATAGCTCAGTGGGCCCATGTACCTCAGGTCATCAGAGAAGGGATGCAAAATATAGATGGTCCTGAGATCAAGGAGTGGACTTAACCATGGACATTATTGCACTGGTTGTGCATGACCATGAAACACGCTGCAGTAAAGGAAGCCAAGTGCTTAATGCCTCTGTGATGTGGAGGATGGTGATGAAAATATAATATGGAGAGACCTGCCAAGGTGAATGCCACGTGCTCAAAATGGTGGAAGCAACTGCTAGATGGTTGGAAATGTGCCTTGTGACCCACACCACTCCCTGGAGCAATATCCTGGGCCTTGAAAAGGAAGTCTTATGATGACATGGCACCCCAGAAAGAACTGAGTCAGATAAAGAGACTCACTTCTGAAGCAGCCTCATGAGCACCTGGGCCAGTGATCATGGCATTGTGCTCAATGTGCTGCAGACCCTATCACACACTAACTGCCAGGAAAATCAAATTGGAAGACTGCTAAAGACTACACTGAAAACAATGTGGGTGGAACTCTTAAAAACTGGGACAATTTTTAGCAAAAGCTGCTGGGTTAATACCAATGGATCTGCCAATTGAGCTGTCCCTGCCCAGTCAAAACTCCCACATATCTTAGAAGGAGATCAAGTCCCTGCAGTGCATGTGACAAATATATTAGGGAGGACCTTCTGGGTTAGTCTCGCTTCAGGCAAAGGCAGACCCATCCATGGGATTGTTTTTGCCCTAGGACCTGAGTGGGGCTTGTGGGTTATGAAGAAGTATGGAGAATTCCACTGTGTACAAGATGATCTAATTTTGGGTGCAAACAGACAGTGAATGAAATTATATAATGTTAATCATTAAGTACATCTGCTGGGCAGTGGATGTTTCCATATGCAAAACTGTGCAATGTTCTAGGTTTGTTCAAATAGGTTACATTTTCTTCCCAAGAGGCTGAGAGGGGCTACACTCAGGACAGCCTGCTGAGCCAGCCACTGGGTTATTCCATACTCTAACTGTGCCTACTATATAAGGGGGTTAGGGGGTGAGGACTGCTGCAGGGAGTGACCATGATTGCCTGGCAGTGGGTTCTGACATGTGTTACATTTTACATTGCTCATTTTATGTATTACTTATTTTTAATAGTGCTGTTATTCCAGTTGTTTGTTCTTTATACTGTTCTATTAAACTCTCCTTGTCTCAGCCCACAAGGTTTTGCGTTTTGCCTACCCACCTAAGGTGGGTGTGGGTCAGTTGTGTGAATGACTACTTGAGGCCTGGCTGCAGCTGTGCTTGAAACCATGACAGTTTAATACAAAGTAATTTCTTTATTTTTAATATGAGATGTTGCTGTGGACGGTTGATTGGAGACCATACAGGAATAGACTATAGCTGGCCTACAGCTTATCAGGTTGCTCCACAGAGAGACGGTGAAGAATGGTCTGTGCAAAACCACACAAACACAAGTCCAACAGATGCGTTTGGTACAATCAATTTTCAAGATGGAGATCACACTTACCACGCCAAGGTAAAAGATGCTACATTCATGTGTCTGACTTCAGTTACCATTTCAGCATAAGAAAAGCAAAAAGTGGCTTTGGGTGAATATCAGATTGTCTTAAGAAGGCAGGGGAATCTGAAAGTAAGTTGGGTTAGACTGTGTGGATGGTATTTTTACACTAAGCTTTGCAGCAATTAAGCATAGTCTGTCTTGCTGCTTGTGTTGCTTACTGATATATGCTTGTGCTATCATGTTAATTGTATCGTGAAAGTTGTAATCTTGCACAAAATCTTTAAGACTTTAATGTTGAGAATTTTGTAAGATACTGCATTTTTTTTTCTCTTGGAGTATTATAAAGCATCATTGTTTTACTCATTATTATTTCTTACAGTATATTAGACTCTCTTATGACAGCAATTTGGATCAACTGCTGCACCTGATGGTTAAAGAATGGCAGATGGAGTTGCCAAAGCTAGTGATCTCTGTTCACGGAGGCATTCAAAATTTCAAGCTTCCATCGAAGATCAAGAAGGTTTTCAGCAAGGGATTGGTGAAAGCTGCTGAGACTACAGGAGCATGGATAATTACAGAAGGCATCAACAGTGGTAGTGTAACTGTTCTTTGTTTCAGTCTGACGTGGGTTAAGAACTTCCCCACCCTCCATTGGAATTTACCAGAATAGCTAAGATGAAGCTATATTTATGGAAGAGCAAAATTTACAAGCATTTACAACAATATTTACAAGTATTTACAATTATATGCAAACTAGAAATAATACTCCCAGACAAAAGGAACTGCCCAGAAGGGCTCAAAACTACCCCCCTCTTTCTCCCTATCTATCTCCCAGACAGTCAAACAAAACAAGCAGCAAAGCTTATGTTGTTTTCTGTTAGCCAAAATTAATGGAAAGATACCAGAGCAGAGTTAAGAGGGAGCGATTAGATCCAGCAACACAGACCAGACTGGGAAAGATTATTTACATTTTAGCTTTTTATCCCTCTCAGCAATGAATGATACAGACCTCATAATTATTTTCTTTTCACAACCAATGATCTAATTGCTCTCATTAAATATTCCAGTTAGCCTCAAACCAGCACAGTCTTCCTCTGGTGTTGTTTTTCTGTGTGTGAGCATATATACATATAGGGCACTATAAAGAAGTTTTTTCTTTATAGTTTATGAGATTTTATCACAAAATGTTCTTTAAAAAGAAACAATGTGTAATTCAAAGAGCGACATCATGTTCCTTTGCTGTCCACAGGCATTCTGAATATTTTTTTCTGTTAAAGAGCAGATTGTTCAGCGTGTAATAGGAAATACTGATAGTAGAAAACCAGAACCTATTTGCAGTCAATTTTACCTGCTTCATTTAAAACATTTTGGTTCTTAGGACCGTTGCTGGTGGTTTTGAAAGAGTTTTCAAAGCTAAATTGAACTTGTGTTTTATAATAAAGTAAGTTTTTAATTTGGATAATCCATTAACCAGCCTATTAGTAGTATCTGAAGCTTTCTGTAGACTGCTCTCAAAACCACCGTGTCAGTAAGTCACAGAAAAAACAGTTTTGCTTCCTTAGCTTTTATTCAATCTGGTAACATTACAGGAGTACTGTCATTTGCATTTATGTAAATAATAGAAGTTTTATGGAGGTAGAGAACTGCTTTAGTAACCTATATAGGTGTTACTAATTAGAAATGTGTTGAGTTTGAGGCTTTGGTGAATTATGTCAGTCTTACAATTCTTGCAGTGTGCATTAAATATGTGATTTGAGTGGGGTTGTTTGTTTCTCATTAAAACATAACCACTGAATAAATTTAGTTGTTGATGTTCTGTAGCAGGTCTCTGAATGTAGAAGAAAAATGATGATTTACTTACCTGTTTAGGAGTGTCCAGGCATGTGGGAGATGCACTGAAAGGCCGTGCCTCACCACACCTGAGAAAGATCTGTGCTGTTGGGATTCCTCCGTGGGGTATCATTGAGAACCAAAGGGATCTCATTGGAAAAGATGTGAGTTGAAGACATACCAATAATAAAAGCTTTTGTATTCAGAGGATATTACAGCTTTCTTTCATACTTACTTTCTGCTCACTTAATTTTTCTGGTTTGATATTTTTTTCAGTAATAGAGGCTTTCATTTTGCAGAGCAGTAAAATTCTGTGGCATATTGAAATTCTGTGTTTTGCTTTTTTGTGCATAAATTAGTACTTCTAGGATGTATCTTGTGTTAGATGAAGTTGTCACTACTTTTTGAAATGTTGAAATTAATTAGGCAATTCTCTTGTGGATGTCAATAATCTGTTGCCATATTCTTATGATTCAGAATAAGCAATCAAGTTAATGGTGTTCATAAAAAGGTTATTAATGCATGTGATTTTTACTCATAAACTAGAACTTTATATGAGTGCCAGTATAAGGGCACAATCTGCATGACTGTCTAAAAACACTTCAGAGGTGTTTATCATCCCAAATAAATGGTAGCTCATATGTTTTTAATGAGAATACACTCAGGGCAAATATGGTATTGTGGACCAAGAAATTTGATGCAGTGGCTCTGACTAAAGACTGCAAGCACAATCAGAAATGCTTCCTGTGATATTAACTGAGGTTTTTGCCTCTTAAGAATCGAATGAAAGGCTGTGATGGAGACTTTCAAAAGATCACAATATGATGAAGAAATACATACAGATCAGGCAATATAAATGGTGATATTTTGTTCATTTCATTGAAGATTTTTTTTCTTTAGGTAGTTTGCCTGTACCAGACTCTTGGCAATCCACTTAGCAAGCTAAGTACCCTCAACAGCATGCATTCTCATTTTCTAATGGCAGATGATGGGACAGTAGGCCAGTACGGGAATGAAATGATGCTCAGGAGGAATCTGGAGAAGTACATATCACTTCAAAAAATACACACAAGTGAGTGCTGCTGTAGTCAGCTTTACAGCATAAAAACCTATCCGGAAAGTTGTGGTGGTACTTGACATTGCATGTTACATGTTGTGCATCTTTATTTGCCATAGATTTCATTGAGGTTGAAAGTTATTAATTACAGGTGTCTTGAACGTTGAATATCAGAAGAATGAAAAGAACTACATCTTTATAAGTCATAATGCATTTGGGCTAACTGGCGTTCTGGTTTCTCAGTTGTAGACACCTGAATTTCTGAGATTATTTGAGAAGTATTAAGTATTTGCTCACTTTGCAATTTTGTACGGTCTCTGAATTAGCACCACATAGTTTCCTAGCATTTGCTAGGTTCTTCCCTCATTCATTGCTTTTATCCTTGTCACTCTTTTATATTGCAACCCTGTCCTCAGGTACAGAAACAGAGTGATTATGAAAGGAATATGTTCAGTCAATGTTTGTTTGTCAGATTACATACTTCTGTTGCTTGCCTATACAATAACTGAGTTATGATGTGGAAATCATGAGCAAGATATTTATTACACAGGCAAGTATTTATTTTTGTGCACTAGATTGTATAAATTATGTGTGGAAATTCACTTTTAACCTAGAGATTTAAAATATAGAATATGTTAAGAAGAACTTCACTAGGGTTATGATATTGAATCCTTTCTTTCTTTCCGTGCTGACTTGGCAATATTTACAGACTTAATAACTTACATAGTTCTTAATGTGTTTTTATTCAGAATTCCTTACTCAGGCTTTTCTTGTTATGAGGTGTACAAGTCACATTTTCTGTTGTTTATTTCTGTTTAATATTATTTAAGATTTTATTTTTGATTGTTAAAAAAACCCAATTCTGCTGCTGTAGAATTTCAGAAATTCTAAAGAAGTGTTTGATTACTTTGTGTGGAGATAAACAAATGGCTGCTGACCAGTTTTCATGTACTGTCTTTGTGTGTAAGAATTACCATAAAGAGCAGAGGGTTATTTTGAAGGATGTTTCTAGTTTTCCATGCTAGGGTAGCTCAAAATTTTACCAGGAGGTGTTCATGGTCTTTTTGATCTGGCTGCAGAAGTGCTGTGAAAATCTTCAAACATGTAAGTCAAATTAGAGTTGGTGAAGGCATGATTTCCTCTCTGTTGAACCGTATGTAAAACTTCTTAATGAGCATTTATTTACAAGATGTTCTGATTTTTTTTTCCCTCTATGTATGTGACTGAGACCTGTTTGTAACTGTTTGGCTGTGTTTTGAAACAGGAATGGGCCAAGGTGTACCTGTAGTTGGGTTGGTGGTGGAAGGAGGCCCAAATGTGATCCTGATGGTGTGGGAATATGTGAGGGCCAGCCCAGCTGTCCCTGTCGTGGTCTATGAGGGCACTGGCAGAGCTGCAGATATCCTGGCTTTTACCCACAAACACTTGGGTGATACAGGGTGAGTAGTGGCATAATGCTCCTCCTCCTTGATCTGTTGTGCTGGGAGGGGCCTGAAAACACCAATACCACTGAGATAATTTTTAAGACTACAGCAACTCCCCTCCCAGAACCCTGAGTCCCCAGGAGGGGCTCTCAAACACCCCCTCACCTTCCACCTACCCCTCTCAACCTTACCCCAGTCCCAATGGAGGTTTGGCCAGGGGGATTAAGAAGCAAGGTGAATCAGCCAAAAGCAAATGGAGGGTGAGGTTAGAAAGCAAGATGGAGTTCAGCCAGCAGCCCAAGCTCCCCAGCAGGAGAAGAGCCGAGAGCAAAGCCCAGAGCAAAGTGAGCAAGATCGAAGTGACTTTATCTTTTGTTTTGCTTTTCTTCTTTACACATCTCAGCAAGGCTATGAGGGAAGCAGACATCACCACTGTTTTCATTTCACAGCCTATGATCTAGTTCTTCTCACCAAAGCATTCTAGCTAGGCTCAAACTAGCACAATTGTGGTCTTTTTGCTGGCTTTTACTTTTGTGAAGCGAGAGCTGAATTTCTTCCTCCCCTGTCTCATACTAGTGTCGAAAGGATTGTTCTGCAGAATTTACTATGACTTTTTTTAAGAGGAAAAAGAAATGACATCTAGCTGTCTTGAGATATCATAATGTTTCTTGCTTTTGGCAGGGGACACTGCTGGATGACCCCAGAGTGCCTCCGTAGGTTTTGACTTAGTCCTTTTTTCCTGCCATTAGTGTTCTCTAAGTGGGCTGGGACTTGTGTTGCACAAAGCTTTTGAGACAAGGGCTGGGGTTAGTTGCTGTAGGAGCCTTGGACTAGGGGTAAGAGCTGGACTGAGGTTCCTTGGCTTTGGTTTTCCCAGTGGTAACTCAGATTTGTCATCTTTGTCTAGCTGTAACTTTATGTCGCCTCCAGTGTAGCCTCAGCTGCAGAGTCTATCAAACTTAACCTGATGAAAATTTTACATCCAAAGAGGGAATAAATATTTATGTATTTTTATTGCCAGTGAATATTTTTGTGGAAGTTTTTGAAAATCAGGGCTTTTAAAATAAAATATACAACTTTATAAAGGTGGCTAGGTTTTTTCCCAGTAAAAGTAAAGTATTGAAAATTTAATAAATGTTATAGCCTAATAGTGTACTTATTATCTCTCCTAAACATTATGGGTGGTGGTGTGTGTGGATTATATTTCTCCCTACTGTGTTGCATTGTGAACTTTTTTATTCATTTGAGTTTTCTTCCATATCTTTGATCTTTTAGCAAAAATAAGTTTGCTAAGATTTTAGTGGTGTTTATCTTTTTATTCACAGACAATCTTTTGAAAACTAATTTTTTCATTTATTCAGTTTCCAACACTGTATATGCATGTCAGAATTAATGTTTGTGTGAATTATTATTGTGGAATACCATTGCTTTCTTTCATTGAAGGAAGGCAAAGATAGGTCAGCAGAGAAGCAGAAGTAAAAGAGATTTCTCGTATGTCTCTGCTTTGCAAAAGTTTTGTCTTTTTATGAGGTGTCATTTGGGTTGGTAAGTAAGTATATATGTATTCTTGCTTGTTTATCTATTTTCAGGGAGCTGCGCCCTCAGGTGAAAGAGGAAATCTTAGTGATGATACAAAACACATTTAGCTTGGGACAGAAACAGTCCAGTCATCTGTTTCGCATTTTGATGGAATGCATGGAGCACAGAGAGTCTGTGAGTTGAGTTCATGCACTGAGTGTAGTATATCTTCATTTACTGTGGTACTTTTTGCTCCTTTTCTACTGGGTTGGCATGGCAAACACAGCAGTTGTAGAAGTAATGGTGTTTAATATAATGACAACACAAAAGTAGGCCAGTTTGTAAATCAAGTAGATCTACAACTTCTCTTCAGTTAACTTTTTAAGTCTCAGTGGTTGCTTAGGAAATGACAGCCCTTCTGATTGTAGTAAAAGGCCAGAAATCTTTGTTTCACAGGAAATGTTAAATAGTTTTGGGGGGGTTTCCTTTCCCTTTCCCTTTCTTCTCCCCCTCTTCCTCCCCCTCTCCTTCTCCTCAAAACTCCTTGAATCTCCGCTCCTCTCATGGTACCTTACTTGTAACTTGGAAATATTTCCATCTTTTCTTTTACTCATAAAAGAACTGTGCAAGAAATTGTCTCTGAGTATTAAAATGTGTTTTTAAAATGTGCTGGCATGTTTAGAGGCTCCTGGGCTTATTTGTGAGTAGAGTCCTAGAATGGTTTGCATTGAAAGCAACCTTAAAGATCATGTAGTTCCAAAGGTAGAGTCCATCTTTCCTGTAGGTCCCCTTTAAGTACTAGAAGGCTGCTATGACATCTCCCGGGAGCTTTTGCTTTTCCTGTATGAAGAACCCCAACCCAAACTCTCTCATCCTGTCCTCACATGGGAGTTGCTTCAGGCCCATGATCGTCTTCATGGCCTACTTGAACACGTCCATGTCTTCCTCATACTGGACTCCAGAGCTGGACATAGTACTCCAGGTGAGGCCTCACCAGGTTGGAGTAAAGAGTCACCTCCCTTGACCTGTTGGACACACTTTTTTTTGATGCAACTTAGTATATGCAACTGACTTTCTGGGCAGCAAGTGAGCATTTCTTGCTTATGTCCAGCTTTTCACCCACCTGTACCCCCAAGTCCTTCTCCTTAGGGCTGCTGCCAATCTACTCATCATCCAGCCTGTATTTGTGCTTGAGATTGCCCCAACTCAGGTGCAGGCCATGTTGAATTTCATGAGGTTTGCATGGGCCTGGCTCTCTAGCCTCTTGAGGTCCCTCTGCATGGCATCCCTTCCCTCTATGGTATCAGTCACACTGCCCAGCTTGATTTCATCTTCAAACTTGCTGAGGGTGTGCTCAATCCCACTGTCCAGTGAAGATGTTGAATAATCCTGATCTCCATGTGGACCTCTCAGGCATATCACTCATTGTTGGTTTCCATCTGGACATTATACAGCACATCCCTTAACCACTAAGTGGTCCACCTGGCGCTCCAGTTCAGATACAAGGATGTTGTGAGTGACAGTATCAAATAATTTGCGCAAGTCCAGGTAGATAACATCAATCACTGTTTTGTTATCCACCGGTGTTGTAAGCCTCTTGTAAGAAGGCTGCCAAGTTTGTCAGGCTCAATTTACCCTGAGTCAAGCCATGCTGCCTGTCACCAACCACTTCTCAGTTTTCTTGTTTTCCTTTACTGTGGTTTTCAGGATCATCTGCTCTGTGATCTTACTGAGCACAGAAATGAGACTAACCAGCCTGTAGTTCCCCAAGTCTTCCTTTTTATCTTTTTGTTAAAAATTAGGTCTGTGTTACCCTTTTTTCCAGTCACTGGAAACTTCCCTGTTCTGACGTGACTTTACTCCGAGTGTCTGTTTTCTAGTTGAAAGCTGCGTAGATATTAGCCATGTTTCATTTTTACATTTCTTAGTCTAATGAAGAGGAAACAGACCTGTGTTACTATGCAGTAGGGTGATCCTAGTTTGCCTGGGATGCTACTGCATTAAAAAGAAAAATAGTACAGTTTGTGTCTTGAATAATGGGACCTTTGTCTGGGTCGTTGCCATTGCTTGTGCTGAAATGTGTATGACTTAATGTACTATGGTGCTTACCAAGAATAAATAACTACATGCTGCTCTGCCTCATCTCAAATAGTGTATTTCTGCAATCCTAACAGATAACCATATTTGACGCAGAGTCAGAAGATCATCAGGACACTGATTTGGCAATTCTGACCTCACTCTTGAAAGGTACTGATCAAAAAGTATGACCTGTTTTCATATGGCATATAGTCCCATTGGCTTACCTTTTCAAAGTGAAGGAGCAATATCAATATATGAAAACTTCTTGGCATTTTGCTTGTTTCCTAGGTACAAATATGTCTGCTTCAGATCAGCTAGATTTAGCGTTGGCCTGGAACCAGCTAGATATTGCCAAGAAACACATACTGGTCTATGGACAACACTGGAAGGTATTACGACTTTTTGTATTTTGCAGTGGATTTACACATTATTATGATGACTAATTTCTCATGATTTGCATTTGTCAAGCTTTAAGGAACTCTTTTGTGTTTGGCGTTAGTCTTCTGAGGTTATTGTCTTCTATTTTGCAGAGGCGTTAATCTTAAAACTGTGAAGTATTCAACTGCAGAGTGCATCAGATGAAAAATAAACCACATTTGTTTCTCCAAAGGAGAAGTGATATCTAAATTTCTTGTGATTTTCACTGCTAGCTTTTTAAAATTGTTCCAGTGGTCCATCCAGATAGGTATTTTACAAGTGTGTTGACAATTACTGGTGGTCAAAGATAGTTCATTGAAGCTAGAGTGCTGTGTTCTCCAAAGGATTATTGCCTCTGTTTTCCTAGGTCTATAGAGAAATACAGAAATAATGGTCTCTTATGATGTTACTGCCACTGGCATCGTGGCATTATTTCAGACAGCGTCTCTTAAGAAGAGCTGCAGTCAAAGCAAGCCATGTTTTAAACCTATCTTAACTCACTCTGTGTGAAAGAACATACAGTAGCAGTCGAATCAGCCCTCCAAATTGTGTTTTTCAAGTTTTCAGATGTTACCCAGTATTTAAATATAACCCATCTTAAGTCAGTTTTTATGTATAAAGTCAGTTTTTATGTATAAAACTGTATGTGCCTCAACACATGCCATTCCCGTTTGGTATGAGTGTTTTTTTTTCAAGGAATTATGCTGATGCTCCCAGAAGTACAGATGCCTACAAGTGGGCATCCATAAACTAAAGGAATTTTTGCTGCTATCTCTATGGATTCCATTCGGTTTTTTGCGCTTACATGAGAAATGTGGCAAGTGAAACTTGCTTTGATTGGTGAATTAGTATAAATTATATAGTAATAGAATCGTAGAACAGGATCATAGAATTGAACAGGTTGGAAAAGACCTTTAAGGCCATTCACCTTATCTCTACCAAATCCATGGCTAAACCATGCCCTAATCTACATATTGCTTCATTTGATGTCTTTTGCTCGTTGGCAACAAGGAGGCTGACGGGAGACTATAACCCACTACAACTACCTGAAAGGAGGTTATAGTGAGGTAAGTGTTGTCTCTTCTCCCAAGGAAGTAGCCACAGGTTGCATCAGCGGAGGTTGAGATTGGACCTTCATTAAAAGGATTGTTGAGCATTAAAACAGGCTCACCTTCATTAAAAGGATTGTTGAGCATTAAAACAGGCTCACCTTCATTAAAAGGATTGTTAAGCATTAAAACAGGCTCACCAGGGAAGCGGTTGAGCTACCATCCCTGGAGGTATTTCAAGGATGTGTAGTGGCACTTAGTGACATGGCATAGTTGTGAACGTGTCAGTGTTAGGTAATGGTGAGACTTGATGGTCTTAAAGGTGTTTTCTGATGTGTACGATTCTATGTGTATGGGGAAATAAAAATACAGAAATTGTCCTATTCTCTATCTCTTTGACACAGAAAATCTTAAAGAATTCCTGCATAGCCAGCCCCTCCTTTACTCCTGACTTTTGCAAAGGTTGTCTTTTGTTTTTTCCATACTTCTGACAATCTTTTCTGCTCTTATGTAGTCATCTTTTGGGTTAGGCAGACCAGAACTGTGCCCGTTATGCAAGATGTAGAGTTCTTCATTGAGGTATTTAGTGAAATATTAGTATTTAATAGAACATTTTGTATTCATCTAAGTATAAATTCTAAAAGTCGGTTTGCCTTTTTCACTTGTTTTCAACTTAAAACCAACTTACATTCAGGCTTGCAGGAGATATATCCACTAACATTTTTTTCTGAGTTATTCCCAAACTTTTGTGTGGATAGGGTTGTTTCACAAACATTTTTGTACACATTTACCAGTTTGACCCTTTTTTTTTTTTTCTTTCCCCCCCCCCCCCCCCCAGCTGATTAACCTATACTGTGGTATTTTTCTGCACCTCTTCTCATTCAGTTTTATTATGGTGGGTGTTTTTTGTTTGGTTTGGTTTTGGTTTTTTTCTTATTTTAAAGTAGTATTGCTAAGTAAGTATTCAGTATGTGGGGTTTCCTTGGCCTTCTATCACTGTTGTTCTTTTTCCATACTGTTCCTGTTTAGGGTGAATCCCTTCCCCGCCCTGTAGACTAAACTCACTACAACATGGATTTTTGGAAGTCAGCAAAAATAAAATTGTATTTCTTAGTGTTTAAACTAAGTACAAGAGTATAAGGAGAATAAACTACTACAGAAATATAATAACCTGAAGGAAGATAGGGAAGGGGTCAAGCAGCAGTGAGGCAGCAAAAGCAGCATCAGCCAAAACACCAGGGGAAGATAGCAGGCGCAGCAGAAACAGCAAAGTGAAGGTACAAGCTGTGCTTTGAGACATGAAGCTCTTGATGCTCCAATGAAATTATATTAACTTATCCATTGTTGACATTATATGGCCTATCCCTATAATATTCACCTCTCCACTCAGAGCTTCAACTTCTAATTTTCTCTGTTCCTATTTTTTTTTATGTGAGGTAGAAATCTAGCCCAAACAGCCACACTTACCATTTAATCAATTATTAAGCAATTGGAGGACATTTTGACTTGTGAAATCTTGTTCTGTTCAGAAGTCCTTCAAGAGAGCCATCATGAAAAGCTTTTGTGGGGTTACACAATGCGATTCCCCCACTTTGGAAAATCACCCAGACTAGACTCAATTTCCAGTGGCTCTGGAAATTGACTGAAGCTTAATATTTACAGCTTAGCACAATA
>WAAF01009336.1:100947-119331 GCA_013400475.1 Tricholaema leucomelas | reverse complement strand
CACCTGCTCCTAGCTTGGTGTCATCTGCGAACTTAATGATGCTGGGCTCAATCCCCTCATCCAGATCATCAATATAATTATCAATATAATAATAATCTGTCAGGAAAAAGCTGTGTTGGTCTAAGTCAGTTTGGACTTTCTCCTTATTCTGTTTGGTAGGTTGCAATTTCTACACCATAAATCACAGGAAAAAACTCAGCATATTCAGAGAATAATATTTTTAATAATTATCAGGAGGTGAAGAACAGGAGGGGGAAGCACTAAGGAAGGCAGGCAGACAGGCATTTCATCGCTCTCTAGAGTGAGAGCCATCTACAGCTCTTAACAGATATTTCCTTTCCTTCTGGGTCTGTTTCCTTTCCTTGTGCATGGCCTTTCATGGACTGGATGAACCTCAGAGGTTCCTTTTAATCCCTACTATTCTGTGATTCTATAAGTGTATGGTCTTAGGAGTAGTGCAAAAAGAGTTGAAGAGAGTAGGCTTCCTCAAAAGAAAGATTCAGAATGCTTGTTTTTCTGCTGGGAATACCTCATAGTTCAGTTTTAATTCTCTCAGTTCTTCTAGACATTTTATGACATTTGTTTCACCCTTAATGGTGATGGCAGGGGGGAGATGACACATAAACAGTCCCTTCTTCCTGGGCTCAACTTCACTCTCGACTTCTCTATCTCCTGGACACTAAGCTATACAGGGTTATTGTCAGTTCATTGTGTTGTCTTTGCTGCTCCTTCCTCTTCATGCTTTTCCTCTGCTCCAGCATAGAGTCCCACCTATGGGAGACAATCCTCCACAAACTTCAACATGTGTCCTTCCCATGGGCTGCAGTTCTTCAGAAACTGCTCTCAAATGACCCCCATGGGGTCACAAGTCCTGCCAAGAGCCTGCTCCATTGAAGGCTCTCCATGAGAACACAACCTCCTTCAGGTTCATCCACCTGCTCTGACATGGGGTCCTCCACAGGCTGAAAGTGAGTGCCTACTCCACTGCTGATCTTCATAGGCTGCAGGAGAACAGAGTCTCTCACCACGGGGTTCATCACAGGCTGCAGGTGAATCTTTCTCCTGGTGCTCAGAGCACCTCCTCCTCCCTGACCTTGATGTCTGTAGGATTGCTTCTCTCAGCTATTCCTCTCTGTGCCTGCAGCTGTATAGCTATTGGGTTTTTTGGGGTGGGTTGGTTGGTTTGTTTTCTATTAAACACATTTTCCCAGAGGGGCTACAACCATTGCTGATGGGCAGATCTTTGGCCAGCATTGAATCTGTCTTGAAGACAGCTGGCATTGGCTGCAGTGGATGTGGGGGGAGCCCTGTAGCCCTTCCCACTACCAAAACCTTGCCATGCAAATGTATCACAGTGACAATTTGTAATTATTTACTTACAATAATTATAAGTTTTTCCAAATGTCCAACAGAAGGAGAGAGAATAATAGGCTGTATGTGGTACCATAAATGCAATGGTGAGAACCAGGAATAATTGCTGTCATCATGTACACAGAGATACTCTAGGAGCAATTCCTTCATGCTTCAACACCTTTTAGACAGAAAAAAAGGATGTGTGAAGAAGCTTAAGGGGTTTCCTTCTTGTCACAGCTCTGAACAGGTCTAAGGGAAGCAAGAAACAATAGCAGACAATAACTGAACATAAACATTCATTATCTTGCTGGTCTAGCTAACAGCAGGCTGATGGTGTTACTGTACGACCTGACCACAGGAATAAGAACCACTGCTCTGCTAGTGTGCACTGTTCTGTGTTGTACCACTCTCAATTGGTGTTTCTGATAGCTTGAGAGTTAGTAGCTGAATAATAATAATAATGGGTTATTTTACACAGAGAGGGTCCAAATGTTCCTTTTTTCCTGTGTGTGAAAATGATAGAGCCAGGTATTTGATCTTTAGATTTTTCATAACTGGTTTATTCTGCTGGACTGTTCTCAGCTACAAATGCATCAAAAGTTATATTTAGTCACACACACACACACACACACAAAGTAAACCCTCACATTATTTATCTTCACAGAAAGCATGTAATAATTTGGAAATGAGAAGACTGATGGCAGTAGTCTAGTAGCTTGTAGAGGGACAAACCCATCCTCTTGTAGCACACCTACTATTTCAGACTTGCTTTCTACTTTTCACATCCCTCTTTGGAATTCTCCCTTTTCCCCACCTTCTCTCAAAAGTCAAGCATCTCTGCTCTGCTGTTCTCCAGAGTAATGCTAGTCTGAAGGATGAGCTGTTCCTGACTGTAACTGTAGATGGCAAGGAAAGGAATGGTTTTCCTGTTCACAGCACTTCCTGGTGTGTTGTCCTTTCCTATCAGTCATTGCATTGGTTTCCCATCTTCACCAAACTGAGACCTGCACTTCAGCTTCAGCACCCAGCACAAGACATTCCAAATACAATTCATAGCTGACCTACCAGACTTGATTATATGTAATAACTGCAGTGTTCATAGCTCTGAAAAATCTCTCAGACTTCACCTGTTGAGTTGCAGCACCTCTTTCACTGACTCTGCCTTGAAAAATAGCTGTTGTGAGGCAACTTAAGGCTTTTAATGGATTGTAGCAAGAAAAAACAACAGCTTTTGAAGATGGTATGGAAAAAGACTGAAAAGGAAACTTGTGGAGTAGATATTACTGGATTCCATGCTATCAAGAAGCAGAAATCCAGGCACACACATGTAATAGTCACTGAACACAGCTGAAATAATAACTCCTAGGTTATTCATCTGTGCACTGGAGCCTGCCTTTGCTTTTAATAAAAGACACTAAAAGAAATTAACTTCATCTGAAATTGCTGTGTGTGTTGTGTGAATGAAAGCAGGCAGCAGTGGCTTCTTATAACATCAAAAGTCCCTTAGTTACAGCAATAAGTTGCTTGCCTGTTAAATTTGTATATCTGCTATTGTTTTTCCCTTACTATTTAAGTGAACATATTCATTTAACTGAAAATGCCAAGTGACTAATATGTAACCACACAGAGAAATACAAAAATTGATCATTCTGTTAGAGGAATGATTTAATCTTTGTGCATAAATCCTGATGTTCATGTGAAACTAAGAAATAAACATAACTTACCACTGATAATTATGAGCATTTCAGAGATCTGGAGCTTGTCAGAAAATTGGTTTTATTCTAGATATTAATGAAAAACAAAAAAAAATCCGAGGCTGTGTTTATTAATAGACCATACACAGAGCCTAAAACTGAGTGGTTTGGAAAAGTACTATGTTGTTTATATTAATAAACGCAAAGAAACACCAGATGAAACATCTCTGTGGTTTAATCAACGATCAGCACATGAACATAAGTCAAAGATTGTTTAAAATTATTCCAAATGAGGAATTACTGACGTCAAGAGCTTGCTTGTCTTCTTACCAGCTTCACACTCTGGTTGCCTGCAGTGCCAGGAGTACTAATAGAACACTTAGGAACAGTCTTTCACAAACTGGTTTAGGTTTTCTTTGCATTTCACTGGGTTTACAGGGCAGCCACAGATAGCCTTGGAGGGCACAACCACAACGCCCTGGTCAATCTCTATATTGGTAGCATCAGCAGATAATGAAGCCAGGAACACACACTCATGTATTGTGATACAGAATGTGGGGGGTAAAGCAGTGCACGTAAAAGCTGGAGGAGCCTGTATGGATCTGTTCTACTCTAGATTACTGGTATCAGAACTTGGCCCTTAACTGTAGATGAACCAGAAAGTGTTGTTGGCAGCAGAATTGCAAAAATCTGACTGGAGAGCTGATGTGCTGTGTGCCCAGGGATCCATATGTAGGCTATTCCAATCATTGGTCAAAATTTAGCATTTATTTGGAACGACTCATTTAAGGGATGAAATTTTCTAGATGAGTTGTCCATGTGTTGCTAATTTGCTGACAGCAAAAACTGTAAGCCTGACCTTTTTTGGCCAAATGTTCTTGTTGTTTGAAGGCAAGATTGGACGTGGCACTTGGTGCCATGGTCTAGCCTTGAGCTCTCTGGTGAAGGGTTGGACTTGATGATCTGTGAGGTCTCTTCCAACCCTGATGATACTGTGATACTATGATAAGGATAATGCTGCACAGATTATCTGTCTGGGCAGACCACAATGGCACCTTGAAATCACATCATGAGGACTTTTCTGCAGGTATTTAGACAAAGTGTCTCTCTTTTTCTTTTACTTTTTATTTTCTGTTGTTCATGACAACTATTTTGGAGTAGTGCCTACACCATAGGAACTTTATCCCTAACTTTTACTTGCCAGGAAAGGTATAGGCTGGATGTTAGGAGGAAGTTCTTGACAGAGAGAGTGATTGGCATTGGAATGTGCTGCCCAGGGAGGTGGTGGAGTCACCGTCCCTGGAGGTGTTCAAGAAAAGCCTGGATGAGGCACTTAGTGCCATGGTCTGGTTGACTGGATAGGGCTGAGTGCTAGGTTGAACTGGGTGATCTTGGAGGTCTCTTCCAACCTGGTTGATTCTGTGATTCTATGGAAATAGATTGAACATTCATGGCACTAAGAAAAATGCTTAATATTAACATTTATAGAGTACATTTATTTTCTTGTGGGGGACAAAATGGAAATACACTCTACATTATTCCTCAAAGATACATTTTTATGAATGGGAAGCCTCTCAAAAATCCAACTGATGTTTCTAAATGGAGCAGCATGGTTTTGCTTGGGATTCTGTAGCAAGCAGGTGTCAGATCTCAGAATGGAACTCTTTTCCCCTGAATTTCAGGTCTGTTTATTTCTTTTAACCTTATTTTAAACACTTTTGTTACGTCCTTTTGGTCGTAGAAAGAGTATATAAGCAAGAACCTCCAGAGTGCTTGGAGAAAACAGCACTTATAATGGTGCTAGCTCTTGCCAGAGTTTCTATGGCGAGAGTGTCTGTTTCCTACTTCATCCTTTGCACTATATCCATCCACTCTATCACTTGAAAATACTTCAGCCTATGTACCAGATGAGTTATTAAAAATGGAATCTGGCCACCTGGATATCAGATGAAACTCCCTCTGACTTCAATGGACCAACATGTACCACCCTATGACTTGCAAACACACAAATGCAGTGCCAGTACTGAAAAGAGAATGAACCTGGGTGTAAAGTTTTGTTTGCTTTGTAAAATGTGCCTGAAACCATTTGCCATTGCTGTGGCTAAAGACATCTGGTTTTAACTTTGCAGCTTTGTTCTAGCACAGTAAAATCAAACACTGAATCTTATGATCTCTGTATTCCTGAAAGCCTTTATCATTCCAAAATAAAAAGAAGAAGTTCTGTAGGCATAGTTTATGATTTAGCCTAATACTACACAGACACAGTGAAACAGGTTTATTAGCAGTCTGTCTCACACTGCATATTGCTTGGGTTAGGGGAGTTAACAGCAAAGCTGGTGCAATCTTACAAGCTGACTAGGGAAAATTACAGGATCCTTTTGAATCACATTAGAAATGCATTTATTTATTCTTCCCCCCCTCCCCCATAGTCCTTTGTCCTTACTAAAAAGATTTAAGTTAATCAAAACCTCTGAGATTAAATAATTAATCCTGCAGATAACTACAATTTTTAATTGTTAATTAGTCAGAGAGAGGTGCCATTTTCATAGGATGCAGAGCCCCTAAATTTAGCTGTGGAATATTACATTGATCACACACGAAAAAACATCATTGATTCTCTGGGGAAGGGTTGGACGTCAGTATGTGCGTTTCGGCTCAGACCACCTTTCACCTATTAAAGGGGGTTCCAGTAGATTTTTATCCTTGCTGCACATAGCAACAAAATCTGATTTGCTGTCCTTAACCCTTTGAACATTTTCAGCATCTTAGCAGGATGATTCACACCTACTTGGTTACTTTGCTCTCATGCCTTGTATTGCATCTGAAATCTTTACAGCAAAAGTGCTGTGTTTTTACCCTCTGCTGCTCTGTCAATGTTTTATTGTATAGTATAGAAGTTTAAATATTCAATGTACATTGAAGCCATTACATCATGGCTGTAAAAATAAAATAATCAGTGATACTACACCTTCCTACCACAATGTTATTCCTGTCTTTAAATGACTTGTAGCATTTGTAAGCAAAACTGAAAACAAACCCTGACATGATGCAAAATACTCTATTTTGCCTCACCTGCTTAAACTTAGCAAAGACAGGGAATCAGATTAGAATATAATGCAGAATATTTATGTTGCTGTACAGATCTCTGCTGTTACACAGTATGTTAATTTCTCAGTCAGTAATTAAGTCAAACAGGCATGCATCCAGACACTCCTGAATTTTAATCTTCGTGTTTCTTAATGAGTTGATCAAATATTATGCAGAACATATTAAAAATAAGGGACTGGTTTAAAATGCAAATATATAATTTGTGTAACTGTCCAGCTAATAGATTATATCCAAATATTGTCATTGCTCTTGCAAACACTTTGCTGTGTGTGCATGCAAATGGTGGAAATTAGTCACATGCATACAATTCAATATTCTGTACACATAATTGTCCATAGTGATTTTCATAAGCATGCATGAAATTGCATTTTCAGAATACTTTTGGATCTAGACACAAGTTCTGCTTAAAAGAAGAACAGATGCTAGTTATGGCTTGAAAAAAAAAAGGGGATATGTAATAAAATTTGATAGATTGCAAATTTAGATCAAGCACCATCCAGTTCTCCTAATTGTCACCTGACTGTATCACCAGCCTTTCCCAGTTCTGAAATGATGGAAAAGCTTCTTTCCTCCCCATCCTCTCTCTTTTGCTGATGGGAAATTCCTGACAGCTGAAGTGCCTAATAGTCGACCTGCTTTAAAATGTACTGCATGATTTTGCGGACTCAAGGAGCTTCCAGTAGTTCAGATAAGCTTTCAGCAAGGATCTAAACATCCTGCTGCTTAGCTAAAGTGATGTTTTGATGTTCAATACCACTAAATTTTGCTTTGTTCATCTCCATCTTAAAAAGTCTACACTAAGTCAGTATTATCTATTATAATAGATAATTAGAAAGAAAGAAATAGATAAATAGAAAGAAAAATTAAAGTTAAAAATAAAAGAAGTCAGTTGAGAGAAACATTTCTTTCTCCACATACCAGCACAGTATTGTCTGTCTGAATGGTGAAGTCCAGACAGTGTTCTGTCTGATATGATTTAGTTTGGTTTAGTTTACAGTTTTATTTTCAGGATCTTTGGGCTCATAAAGGCTAAGAAAACCACAGAGGCAGATTGCTTAGGCACTGAAAAGAATGTCTGGGGCTATTTAGCAGCAACTTCTTTGCCTGATTTTGTGACAGAGATTAAAAGACTGCGCACATGCAAGCAACTCTAAGTCGTGGTGCTTAACATGCAGTTGGCAGGCAGCTGAGCTACTTCTGTGTCAGCAGGTGGATAGATAGGAATGGATCTGCAGACTAAAACAGCTGGTGTTGAGAATGTAACATCCTATTATGCCTGTGTTGAAGTGTTTTTTCTTCATCCCATCTCTAAGCCAATCCCATGGGCTGCTGTCTGCCCCTCTGCAACTGGAGAGCATTAAGTGAGCTCCTGCAATGTATCCTCCAGGTCATGGTCACTGAGACCACTCCACAACAGGAACCAAAGCACAGTAAAAGGGAATGCTCAGAGACTTGCCTCAGAAGGCCTTTTCTAACCTGTGCTGAAACACTAGTAGACTTAGACTTCCACTTCCTGTGTATTGGACACAGTGCATGAACCTCAGCACAGCAGAAAATGCTTTTAGGAAAAGAATGCTTAAAACTGGATCATTCTTTGGCTTTTACATGTAAAAATGAAAGTAAAAGAGCACAGGAGAATCTCCATGCTGAGACAGTGCCCTTTCTTTTTCATGATTTCTCTACCACATAAAGGTCAGGGAGGTATTTATCTACTTACTGTAAAGTACTTTACTGTGGAGGCTACATATATATTCTGAAGCTTTGAGATTAAGGCTTTGTTAAATATTGGGGACTATCTCCTGAATCAATCACTTTTTTTTTCAGATGATACAAAGTAGATGTGTTCTTTTAAGTGACAATTTAGTTTAATAGACTAATTAAAAATAAAAGCAAAACATTTAAATGGGACCAGTAATTCCTTTGGCAACTGAAGTATCCCAAGAACAAAATTGCCCAGAAAAGAGTGATCACTGAGAAGAGGCAGGAATAAAAAATACCTAATTTTCACCACTGCTTCACCTGTAGCCATGAAACATGTACCTTGGGAGACCAAAAAAAAAACTTTCCCTCTTGCTCTTCTATGCT
Source organism: Tricholaema leucomelas (assembly GCA_013400475.1). NCBI lineage: Eukaryota > Metazoa > Chordata > Aves > Piciformes > Lybiidae > Tricholaema lacrymosa > Tricholaema leucomelas. The sequence goes on along the minus strand of WAAF01009336.1, from coordinate 111,091 downwards.
ACCAAAGTCTCCTAATGCTCTACCAGCATTTTCCGTAGGCTTTCCAGTTTTCCTTGTTGTTCTTTTGTGCTTTCAGCAAGTTAAAGCACATAAAAGATTTTCGAATTTACAAATATTGTAGCCTCCATGAGAGGTTTCATACTCCTGTTTTCTTTCTTCTCTCCCATTGTTTTTTATATAAGTCTTTACATAATGGCACTGTTTCGTAGTAAAAGTTGTCTGGGGTACCCCTGTCCAGCCTGTCATTATCCGATCAGAATGTTTTTCCTAACAGCCTGAACCTGCAAATTCAAACTCCCTTAAATTAAGACAGGGGAGAGGCTGAACAGTAAGAAAGACACAAGCCAAGTTTTAGGTGCAAAAGCTCTTATCTTGATTATCAGAAACATTTTTATATGAACTAGAAAGCATATGTTAGAAGTAAAATTCAGTGTAAAGCAGAAAGGCAGACTAAACATTTACTTCATAGAGCTGTTTTTATCTGGAGCATCCATTACATGTTGCTGCAAAGGCTAAACTGTCCTTTTTTAAAGCTCTCCATCTGCAGAGTGTCAAAATTAGTAATGTCCTGGACACACTTAAGTTTTTTGGCAGCGAAGTAATACCTTAATTTCTTTTACAGTAAACATATAGATACATTGCATAGTGTCATGTAGAGCAGATGTTTCTCAAAATGCAAAGAAATTCCAGTCTGGTCGTGTTGACGTAGCAGCTTTCCTCTTTCAAAACAGAAGGGGTTAGGCAATGCAGTCATGGTGGAAGTATGAATATTTGAAAAGTCTGTGTGCAGTGTCAACACTTTGTATCAGTGAGCATGGCCATGACATCTGCAAATAAAAGGAGAGCATATTGCAGATCCCCCTATAGGAACAATAAAGCATTCCTTTATAAAGTTTTCAAAGTAAGGGACCATTCTTGTATTCAGAGTTCCAGCATAACAGGCTTGACTCATCGACAGATGACACATCAAGCACAGGGAATTTGAAAAAGCACTGCTTAACCTCACTAAAAAAAACCTCATACTTTTGAGAACAGGAAAGCAGGAAAATTGCTTTCTGATCCTTGACTCCGCTATGTTCAAAAAGGGTAATGAATGTTCTGATAAAACATACTTCATTGGGCAAAACAATCTGGTGCAGACTGACAATGTTATGTAAAGGGATGGCCAAGTCTGTTTAAAAATCATTTGGACGCAGAACAAAGACATACGAACTGAAAGTCCGTCAGGAGGCAAGAAATCAAATTTGCCTGTGCATGGGATACTTCTGGTGTAGAAACTCCTCGTCTTTGCTTTAAAACTACTCTGCATAACAAGGTGCCTGACACAACTGGGCAGCCCTTTATGAAAAATACAGAATGTTTGGATTGCAAGAAGTTAGGATAATTGCTTTTCTCCTACAATGTTTTCTATCTGTTAATAACTTTAGAGGGATGTTTGGAAACTTTTGGTGGCGTCAGAGGCTGCTGAATGTTCTCTTTGTACAGAAATAACAAAGTCTGCTTCCAGTTTAGTTGCCATCAAACTCAGGAAATGACCTGGAAGTAGATTCCTACAGATATTTATTATTTCCCTCTCCCTAATAGCTTATTCTGGTATGTGCTTGAAGGATTTCATATGAGTTTCAGGATGGCAGTGGGTGCTTAGTTTTGGAATTAGCACCCCCAGGAAAAGATATTTATTACAAAGTCACAGTAGTGTTTTGAAACCTCAGACAAGACTGAATTGGTGTTTACCTCAGGTACTTTTTGATTTGAAAGCTTGATTCTGACACTCTCACTTTCTATGCTTTTATACTGTTGGGTTAGTCTCTCCTAAGTCAAGCAGGTTATTAGCAGCAGTTTATTGTGTAGTTCAAGTAAATTCAATGAAATTCTGTGTCTTGAAATAGAATAGAATAGAATCATCCAGGTTGGAAGAGACCTCCAAGGTCATCCAGTCCAACCTAGCACCCAGCCCTAGCCAGTCAACCAGACCATGGCACTAAGTGCCTCATCCAGTCTTTTCTTGAACACCTCCAGGAACAGTGACTCCACCACCTCCCTGGGCAGCCCATTCCAATGCCAATCACTCTCTCTGGCAACAACTTCCTCCTAACATCCAGCCTATACTTCCCCCAGCACAACTTGAGACTGTGTCCCCTTGTCCTGTTGCTGGTTGCCTGGAAGAAGAGACCAACCCCCAAGTAACTGAGACTTTTTAATGGGAGTTTATGCTAGCTTTGTTCCAGAGCATGTTGCAATGGCCTGGTTTTTCCAGCGTTCTAATTGACATTGATTGTTACTTCTCCCAGCTGATTTCTTTCTCCTCTCTCTGTTTAACAGAGACTGCATCTGTTGCCTTTAGACTGGTGAAACTTGTGATGCAAATAAAAGTTTAAGCAGAAATAAATTGATATGAAAAATCTAATCACACATAAAACATTCATGTCAATGGCAGAAACACTTTAAAAATAAAGTAACTAGAATGAGATATTTCCTTTAAACTTCACAGGTTTTGATTTTGCTCCATTCATAAAGCATCAAGCCAAAACTAAACAGAATGTATCTGCTGGATCTTTTCTTGCTTCTCAGGAAAGGATTCTGGATGATGAACTCCAGCACCAGCTGAAGTTGCAGTTGCTCTTTGCTTCTGTTCTTTAGATTAATGGGCACATGTGGTAAAATCTGTGTTGCTCTATGAACAGCAAGGAAGGTATTGAATTTTTTTGTCACAATAGTTTGTACCATTTGTGTCATGTAGTGATGCAGGTAACAGAACCTGCATCCAAAATTAGGCTGGGCATTAGGAAGAAGTTCTTCACAGAAGGAGTGATTGGCCATTGAAATGGGCTGCCCAGGGAGGTGGTGGAGTCACTGTCCCTGGTGCTGTTTAAAAGGAGATCGGATGTGGCACTTGGTGCCGTGGTTTAGTTAATCAGAAGGTGTTAGGTGATAGGTTGGACTCGATGATCTCAAAGGCCTTTTCCAACCTGGTTAATTCTGTGATAATTTCAAAGGTGCTTCCTCTGAAAAGCTCCTTGCTTAATTTTCTAATTATGTCTCTGTTGCATCCAAAGCAGGATTAAGTGGCTTATAGAAACAACTTTTCTCAACTTCAGTTCTTTCATATATTTTGCCTTTTCTGCATTGGGTAGAATAATGTTCATTTGCTAACTGGTGTCAACAACAACTTATTTATCTCTCCACCTCTCTCCCTACTGGCAGCTTAATAATAGAGCATTGAGTGCTGTCCCCTCCAGCACTCTGCGACTCATCACCTCCAAAGCCCATTTCTATCAGTTACAGGTTAAAGTATTAGAACATTTGTGATGTGTTGTGAATTAATTTAATGAAGTGAAATGTAAACAGTATTAATCTATAGTTAAAGCAGAAGACAGACAGCCTGTATGTGTTACTAATGACTCCTCTGACACAGCTAGCTCTTTCTTAGCTTAAGAGTGAAGCATCAATAGAAACAATAGAAGAAAGAAAAAAAAAACACACTTTGCAAACCATTTTGTTCTGATCTAGTTGGGGTTTTTTTTCATTCCCACTCTGACAAAGGGCTAATTTTATGAAGTGGTGAAATATATAAATATTGATGAAAAATCTAGATTTTGAAAAGAATATCTACTTGAGAGGACAAGATGCAAATGTCTATACCAAAATATAAAATAAAGCATGTGTATAGGAAATTATGCACAAGACTATCCAAGAGGCTGTTCACAGATGTGCAAGGAAGACAAGCCTTTCTGGGGAAGCCTGCCATAGCTAAAAAATGCTCCCTTAGCCTGAAAGCTTTGTGTGAAGAAAAATATTTACTTGTTACAGGTGGGGGGGAAAAAGAAAAGAAAGATTTTCTTAACCAGGTATTGCCAGTTCTAAGAATCGTGGGAATTTCAACTCTTAATCTTTCAGCAAACTATCTAAATGCAGCACACAAGACCATCCATTTGGGAGCTCTCAACTTAGTGAAGTCTGACAGCATGAAAAGAGGCTTGGAAGTGTTTGCATTTTCTTCACACTTGCTGAGCAAACTGACAAAACATTAAGCATCAGAAGTGTTAACACTATTTGTTTACGACGAAATAGTAGATTTAGCTGCAAGAACAGAAAATAGCAGTGGTGAAATATCACATGGTGCAGCTAAAGAAAGTCTTGGGAGACTTACAAAAAAGCTAACAAGACAAGAATCAGCAGAGGAAAGATTTGTCAGCCAGCTGCTTGCTTCTAAATCTGTGATGCACGTTTAATATGTCTCCTTTTTTGTTTTTGTCAAAGTGGGGACCTGTGTGTGTCTGCTAAAATGTATTCCAACAGTGGTGTCAAAAACATCACTGTACATAGTACAACAGCTTAATACAAAAATCAAGACCATCACTTCCAATTGCCTGGATGATATTTCTGGTGCTACCTGGATCCACATGAATGGATACAGAAGAAAAACAAGCACATCTGCTTACTGTAGAAGTAAGGAAGAGCAGAGTTTCTCATAGGCTTAGCATTTTGTGTAAGAAAAGAGGGTTTGAGGCAAATTAATATTCTATGTATGCTAAACCACCATCCATGAAATCAAATTTCTGATCATCTCTTTGTCATATTTATTTCTTAGCAATTCCCAAGCATTGTTTGTCTCCTCCCTGTAAAGCACAGAAGGATGTAAACTGGTATGGATCTAGTTGAGAGCTATTTAATGTCTCTAGTCAAGCAGAGAATATGTCTGGAGAAGGCAAGTTCTCATGGAAGCCTTCCACTCAAAGTCTGAAGCCTCTCAAACCTTGGTACTCCACACATACACAATATAATCTTGTTTGGGATTTGTGAGATTTTTTCAGTGGAAAGTTAAAATTACACAGATGAACAGTTGAAAATTATGGCTTGTTTAATTTTGTGCCTGGAGATCGATTTTTGGGGTACTGACATTTGAAAATGTTAGCCTTTGCCTAGAAATTATTCTGTGATAAATCTGTTCAACTAACTAAAGATTCTGTCCAAATATCTGTCATAGATAACAGAGTCAGCATTGATGCAAGTCTTTATATTCAATTTTTTACTTGATTTTTCTGTTTGTTTTTTTTTTTTAAGATTTCTCTATGCTTTGATTTTCTTTGCCAGTGATCAAGGTGGAGAGGAGAACTGTATGTTAAATATTTAGAAAGAAAAAAGTTTAGCTGAAGGATTGTCATCTCTGCTTCCATCTACTGTCAATGAAAGAAAGAGTTCCTGCTTTCTGGCAGAGACTTCTACCTGGAGAGTGCTGGGTTAAGCTAAATCTAGTCTTTATGATTACATCTTCATGATTACATCTCAAGTCCCTATCTCTGAATTTCTTGTCTTCAACACCTATGAGGCACTTTTCTCTCTCGTTCTTTGTTTATTTTGTATACCAGGCTGCATGTGGAGTGACACTAAATGGAGGTAAAGATACAACTACGTGGCTATAAATAGTTTACAATTCAGTAACAAGTTTGGATTGACCTTTCATGAATATTCAATGGAGATAAAATCTGCAGGATTAATACAACTCAAGCCTCAGAGTTGTGAAAATGATTTTGTAGCTCTCCAGGGAAAAAAAAGTATTGATTGATCTTTGTCCTTCTATTAGACTGACTTCAGATAAAAGACAGAGATCTTTTCAAGAAATCCATGAAGAATAAAAAACAAAAGTCCACAAAGAAAACATATTCAGATGATATGTCACTGAAAACAATTCTGTTTTCAGAGATAAAGTAATAATTTTGGCTGTCACAACTCTGAAATGTCTCTGTGACTGTGTACACATAGGAGCTAGGGTCAGCAGAGAAAGTCAAGTTTACACTCTGGTGATAAATCCTTACCCTTGTGGTGTTCTGTAAATAAACCACAGAAGACACATTCAAGAGAGCAGCTGAATTTATGCCTACATTTTAAACCTGTTTCTTCAGTGAACTTTTGCAGAGTTGTTGCAGTTCTTTTCTTTTAAATGAGAAGAGGATCACATATTTAATTTCCTTCTGTCTACAGATCAATAATCTGATAGCCCTTCTGACATGGGGTAGGGTAAATTTATTTACTTTTTGTACGCCTCCCACACTCTTAAGTGACTTTCATTGTAAGAAAAGAAAATTTAAAAGCATAAAAAAGTGAGTTTCAAACATAAATGTGCAAAAAATACTGTTAAATGGTTAACCACCTATTCTGGTCAGGTATAGAAGCACTTGTAATAAAGGTGAAATTGAACTCATTAAGATTTTTTCATATTGCAAAGTTCAGATCTGTATCTCAAAACCAAAGGAAGCCTCCTACACTTGTACATGTTTCTACTGAGCGACACAACTTTCAAAAGAGGGGAAATTTAATTATGTAGCTATTTGTTATGGAAATTTAGAGTTGATTCTTATCTTTTGGGGCTCTCTGTCCTCTGGGAAATATCCTTCTGCTTGCTGATGGGTGGGAAAGTTGTTGTTTTGTATTAAGAGAAATAAGATTTAGCCAAGTTATTAAACTAGAAGGAGGACTCTCTAGGCCTTACTTTAGATTGGAGAATTTTAAATCCATGGCAATTTCCCAGAGTTTGTTGTGAAGGAAAACATTTACTTGGGGACGTGGGGAGAGGTTGGTGGTTATAAATATTGTGTTCAAATATATTGAAGTATATATGAAATATATGAATATTTGAGTTTTGAGTATTTTTATCAATCAAAACAGAAACTCTTTTCTTTTTTCCCTCCTTCCAGCTGCATCTATCTTTCAAGTCTCATTATGTTTAGGAGTTAGTGTTACAGGTATTTTCCTCAGTTTTGCACTGATTTTAGTTATTTCCTCCTGGGAATTCCACTGCAAGGGTGTAAACTGGATTTTACAGGTGGCAGACAGTTTCCCTCTATCCATTTCCCAGTATTGTAAAAAAGAACACAAAATAATCCAAGCCAACAAACCCTGAAGAAATGGAGTTCACATCATCAGAGCTCTTATTCAACAACGCACTCTTATTCTGTCAGCACTTCACTGTACTGATTTCTCTTTGCCTTGGGTACATTTCTCGTCTCGCTCTGTGCAAAAGACAGTTCTTTTTGCAGTCTGAATCAGGAGCTTCTACAAACAGAAGATCATTGGTGTCAGGGAAGCAGGGAGGTGTGCTCTGGGGTGAGCAATCTTTGTGAGCTAGTTAGGCTGAAAGAATTCTCCATCAAGTGCATTGGCCCTACCTCAGCTTCAGTCTTCTGCCTGAACAGATTTACTTCTGACCAGGAGATTTGTACTTGTTGATCATGTAGTAAGCTGAAAGGAAGTGAAAAGGCAATGCTGGGAAAGTACAAGCAAAACAGTTCATTGATTTATTCATAGAGCATCTCTCTTGGCCACCTATTTCTATCATAGAGATTCTTTTTTTGACTGTTTCTGGAAACATTTGATTTTCAATCCAAGCTTAGAGGCTGTATCTGTGTTGTAATGAAATAGCTTTCTGTTGGGTACCAGGTTCTCACTTAAATAAGGGTAACCAGCATGAGATGGACAAAGGGAAGCAACTGTGAAGCCAAGGCCAGAACTGGAACATAGTATGTTGAAAGGTCTGGGCCATCAAATCTGAATAATTCTTATTGTAGATAATTACAGCATCTGATTCCATTAATTTAACAAAACCCCCTCTTAAAAATAAAGATTTTTGGTCCCACCAAGGATCTTTTGCAGACCCTAACTCCTTCCATGCATAGGAGGCTTGTTTTGAATTCATTTACAGATACCTCCTGTCCACTTCTTTGCTGATGCTTTGACCTTGCACACAGCCTTTTTCCTGACTGCTTCCTGTTCTCTGCTATGCTTCCAGGGAGCAAATTTATCCATTCCTTCACTTCTCCCTCTTCTTAAACCTTTCATACTGTTGAATAAGCTATGCCAAGACCATTTTGGTATTATTTTATCAATTCTTCTTTTTCTTTGCACCGGTAAAATTACTAAGGGTGGATAAATGCAAAGAGTATTCCAGGTAGAACTTTGTCTTTTAAGAGTCACACACTTAAAATTCATCCAGTGCTGGTATGATATGGAATTGATTTCCTTCTTATTTTCACAGAGACTAAGCCAAACATCAGTGGATATTTAGCAAATAAAAGGTCTGCTTTTGCAAACACTGGAGCTTAAATTGGCATACATAACGATATCCTTTGCTGATAGTCAAAACTATTTCCACTGCCTAAAACAAAGCATATATTTAAGTCCTTACTTGAGGAGGAATGTCTTGATCCTGATACTTGTCCACCTTCAAAAAATTCTGCATGTAAACAGTATTATTGCTTCGTAGTCCAGAATTATGGACCACATTTCTCCTGCAAACCAAGTTCAAAACGATGTGTAAAATGCTTCTATTTGAAGTAGTTCAAGAGGAGAGTTAGTCCACTTATATCAGCTGATTCCAAGACTTGAACGGTGTACAAGCTGTAATTCAAATAAAGGGTTGTATTTTCCCCCAAATTATTTTACAGGCATAATAGTAGAGCTTAAAAATAGATCATGTTCTTACTGCTTACTTGCCTCATCAATACTGTTTGTTGATTCGTGTCCATCTCAAGAATGGTTTTATGAAGCTAGAATCTCATACTGAGTTTCTCAACACAAAATCTCTCCCTCTATATGAGTCTCAAACCAAAACCCTATGCAGTTGTTAAAGCAGCATGGCCTGAAAGGAGGGGCATGAGTTTGAGTTATAAAAACTTTAGAAGTTAACTCATGACATTAAAAGGGGCAAAATCTGATGTTTTACAGTGGGCAGTTCAGCCTCTTTAAAAAGGTTTACCTGGCTCCTGCTTTCCTAGATGCCAGTGCTGGGAGAACTCCAAAAGTACACTGTGAAGTGGAATGGCAAAAAGGAGGTGTTGAAGTTAAAAAGAAAGTAGAGGGAGCAGTGCCAGTCACACGTCAGGGTTTAAGCTAGCCTTTTATTTTTCCTGAGGCAAGTCTGATGCAGAACAGTTTGGAAACTAATGTTGCAGCTGAAACTGCTGGAAATGATTTAACAGCCAAATAATTCATGTGCTCTGAAACTCAAATGCTGTCTTCTTGCCTAGTACGGCATTTGGACATGGCTGTACACAGCATCTCCTGCAAGGCTTCATTAGAAAACAACGATCTTTTGTCTGTGGATTTTACCTGCTCTGTCTAGACATGCCGATTACATTTCCCTTTCTCTGGGATATTTTTGACTGCAGTCAGGGACACTTGTGTACCTCCATGAAGCAAGGGCAGTAGCTGCATTACAGCTGAGGCTCATCAAAAATAGAAAAAAGTCTGACTGAAGTTCATGCACCTACGTCATCGACTGTGACTTGCTAGCTAAGGAAGAGTATTTTTATCTGGAATGAAATGTAAGGCTTCTTAATGCCTTATTTATCACTTCCTTAATGAGTATTTCTGACTTAGAGGGCATTGTTAAGCCTTTGATGTTTCTTAGGATCAACAGTTCTTTCAAGAGCTTCCTTCAAACCTAGTCAAATACAGCTGAGTTTAATAACTCACTTTCCACAAATACTGCTTTAAGTCATATGCTGCAGAAATAATATTTTCATATTTAGCTAGTTCTAATGTATTCTGGTAAAGAGAAAGGCTAGCACCTCAGCTTGTATAGGTTAGGAAACGTCTGCTGGTTCAACCCTCTTTTATGATGCCATTGGAGAATATGGTCTGTCAGCTGCAGAAAATCATGAGGAACAGACTGGCACAGGCATGCAGTGAATGCTGCTTGTTAGAGGAGCATAAGGACAACAGTTTTCACTTGCGAGCAGTTCTGCTTAGCAAATGTCAAGAGAATGGATGATTTAAGGGAATTTTGAAGGATTAGACAGAAAGTTAATTGCAAGGACGGCGTCAAAGTTAACAGTTACTCATTTGGTACTTCTGCTTTGCCTGTATTCTTCACTGACAGGGTACTCAGTCTTTCCTGTAATGTAAGAGTAATATATTAACAATTTTCTTCTAATTAAATCACAACAGTCAATTGCCTGTAGAAGATGTTGCCATTGATACTTGAAAAGAGTATCATAGAATCATAGAATGGTTTAGGTTGGAAGGGACCTCAAGGATCATCCAGCTCCAACCCCCTGCCATAGGCAGGGACACCTCCCACTAGAGCAGGCTGCTCAAGGCCTCATCCAGCCTGGCTTTAAACACCTCCAGGGAGGAAGCATCCACA
>WAAF01009336.1:14468-100885 GCA_013400475.1 Tricholaema leucomelas | reverse complement strand
GAGAGCAGAGTAAAGAGGGAGAATCCCCTCCCTTGCCCTGCTGCCCACACTGCTCTTGCTGCAGCCCAGCACAGGGTTGCTGTCTGGGCTGCATGTGCACACTGCAGGCTCATGTTGAGCTTTTCGTCGACCCAGACCCCCAGGTCCTTCTCCTCAGGGCTGCTCTCAGCCATTCACCACCCAGCCTGTATCTGTGCCTGGGATTGTGCCGACCCAGATGCAGTAGCTGGGGATCATGTTGTTTTCTGTTACAAAATTCTTTCTTGGTGGCTCAATATACTATGCAGTTCACCTTCAGGCTTCTTATACTACCTTCCATGTTGTGCCATCCTATTAGAAAACCTCAAGATTAATTTTTTACATCTAAAACTAGTTGGCTTTAGTCTCAGCTTTCTACCTTCTGCTCCTCTGTCAGAAATAATAACTCCTTCCCCAACATACTTCACAGAAAGCATACTTTGCTGGAGTTTGTCATTCCTTCTTGAGAAGTGCCTCCTGATAAGCTCTTCTACCAGCACAGTCAAGATGGACATTCTGGTTCTAGTCTACTGCTCAAGAGAGTCCAGTGGAGGGCTCTGAGGATGATTAGCACTACCTGGGGCTTTTTAGTCTGGAGAAGAGAAAACCGAGAGGAGATCTAATACATGTTTATAAATATCTGAGGGCTGGGTGTCAGGAGTGGGGGACAGGCTCTGCTCACTTGCTCCCTGGGATAGAACAATGGATTTAAGTTGCAGCACAGGAGGTTCAACCTCAATGCAAGGAGGAACTTCTTTACTGTAAGGATCACAGAGCACTGGCACAGGCTCCCCAGAGAGGTTGTGGAGTCTCCTTTTCTGCAGACTTTCAAGGCCTGTCTGGATGTGTTCCTCTGTCACCTGATCTAGATTGTATGGTCCTGCTCTGGCAGAGGGGTTGGACTGGATGATCTCTTTGGGTCCCTTCCAACACCTAACATCTTGTGAGCCTGTGAGTGACAGACTATTCAATTTTAAGGAACTTTAAAGACCACAATGTTTTTTATGATAGAGTATTATGACCATACAGTATCAAGTTTTATATTAAATAAACTGATCCAGCTCCAATTTAATCATGAACCATTGTAAGCATTTTAACTTCAGTCTAACCTGTGCTAACCTGTGCTAAGCAAACTGATTCTAAAACAAATGTATGTGAAAATAATGTCATTAATCAATTCAGTCATCCTTTTATAAGGAGAGCTATTAAATACTACTATCTCTTGTAGAATATTCAGAGGGAAACACTAAAATACTGGTGGCAGGTGTTACTTTTGACTTTCTGTCCTTTTTTTCTAGTGTGTCAAATTCATGCTTAATAATATTCCTTTTGGGGGACCTAAATTTGCACCAATTATACCTGCATGCTGCTTCTGTGTTGCAGATATATTGTATGCAGGCTTGCTATTTTTAGGGCATTTTGTCCTTAAAATCAAATCTGCTGCCTGTTCCCTTCGTGGCCCCTTTTGAATATTTTGATTGTTTTTTTCCTCAGCATCAGTCATTCTGCAGTCTGTGGTACTTGTGCTGATATTTCATAGAGAAATGTGAGCAGTGTCTCCTCTGAATTCATGGAAGTGCCTTTCCTCAAACTGTATCTTGATACTTCAGAGAAGTCTGGCTAGATTCTTTCCATCATACTACTTTATCTATCTGAGAGCTAAATTTGGTCCATTTCTGTACATTTTAAGTAGCATTCAAGTTGCAAAAAGGTATATTTTATTCATGTCTCTATTTCTGAATTTTGTTGTGATTGGGTTGTGTTTATTTTCTTTGAGGGGGAGGTCTTATTCTATATAATTAAAAAATATAATTCATCATTTTGAAGAGCAAATCTTACTGCTCTGAGAACAATGCTGTACTCCTTGAAAACAGTGATGCATATAAAGCATCTTTATTTCCTTCAGTGGAATTAATTAAGTTTTTAATTATACATGTCTTCAAGGGCTTTGTGAGAAGAGGTCACAAATCATCCTGGCACTGCAGAATCTTGAATAAAGCTTTTTCTTTTGTTTCATTCCCTTTTTCCTCTCTTGAAGTTTGCAGTGAGAACTGGCAACGATTTCTGATGTTAAGGAGGGAGGTGCACATCTCCTATCACGAGCATAGATGCTAAGAAGAGGTTACAGTGATTATTCAGGATTATACACCAAAGTGCTAATGTGAACAGAAATTCACATCACATGGCTGACATTTACCAAGCGGTGGGAATCATTAAGAAGTGCATCCAGCTCACAAACGCACCACTTACCACACATGCATTACAATAGCCCGCAGTGCACAAGGACCTGACAGTGTCAGCTACAGCTAAGCTTTACTGACACTCCCAGCTGCCAGGCCCTTTTCATTTGCTTTGTTGTAGTTCAGTCCTAAAGCTGATATTTTAAACCTGAGATGAGTTGCCTGAAGGTGACATTTTTGGGGCATTTAAGATGAAACATTTCAGCCATACCTGAAAGCAATACTGGCATAAAACCTGACTTATCCTTCTTAAAATCTTCTGGCCATTTTATTGGCATTGTCTCCATACTTGGGTACAAAGACTAAAAATTAATTAAAAGCCTCTGAAAACATCTGTTCAGAGCATCCTTTGACATGGGTTTTTGAAAGCTGCTTTCAAGAGTGAGTCTGCACAGCACTGAAGTGCTACGGTAATAAAATTCAGGAGCTGCTGCTGATGTTTCTTTGAAGCTGCAGTAATGATTCCTTCATTCATGTGTTCATTTAAGCTATCTGGGGGTCATGTTAACAGAGCCAGGGCCGTGCCACTCGAGCAAGCTGTGAGCAAGCGACTTCACTTCCACAACAAAAAAGCATAAATCAGAGAATAACAACATTTAGTACTTAAATAATTTCATAGAGTAATTGTCTGGATGGACCAGTAAATGGAGTTAGCAGTATCTGCCTTTATATGGACTTAAGTCATACATAGTACAGATAATTTTTGTATGCTTAATGATTGTGCTCCACTCCTTTGCAAGTAATTCTCCAGTTCTCAAACTCTTAATGCAGTTCCTCAAACATAATAGCTGTCATACACAGGATGGTGCCTTCAGCTGAGATGTATCTTGCCTTGCCATAGAACTCTCTCAGCGTTCTTGGCATTTATTTTTTTGTAAGTGATCTCATTGAGGTCCACTCAAGAAAAAGCACAACTGTTGCCTCAGAATTAGGAAAAGAATTGGTTTTAAGCTGAGAGAAAATCTATTTAGACTGGATTTTAGGAAGAAGTTCTTGAGTATGAGGGTGGTGGAACTTTGGAATAAGATGTCCAGGCAGGCTGTGGGTGCCTCCTCCCTAGGGGGAGTTCAAGGCCAGGGTGGATGAGGTCTTGAGCAGTTGAGTCTGGTTGAGAGGTGTCTCTGCCTGTGACAGGGACATCGAAGTAGATGATCTCTAAGATCCCTTCCAACCTAAGCTATTCTGAGATTCTGTGATTCCAACAACTCAACAGTCTTTGAAAAGACACAACTTGGTCTTGGCAACTTAGTAGGTGACTAAGATGGAAAAAGAAGGTCCACTGTGAAGTGCCTCAACAGACATTTCCAATTACCATAGAGAAGAAATCATGACATAGTCCTTGGCATAAATAAGGTACAGCAAGGAGCTTACTGAGGAACAGAAGGCAGTGTTTCGTTTTCTATAACTTAACATTTCAGAATTAACTTCTATGGCATTTGCTTCTTATTTTGCCATGGGAAACAGACAAAACTGTTTAATATTTGTCACTTTGTTTCTGTCTGATCTTGTTTTATCCCTGAGAGAAAGAACTTGGAAGAGATGCAGGGTTCTGATTGGAAATGCATTATGCACTGTGTGAAAGAAGATATTACACAAACTAAGAGGAGGAGAAAAGAGAAGGACTTAGGCCTTGATCTTGACCTTGAGCACTCAGTCTTTTGTACAAGGATGTGGGAGTATGTTGGGTTTCTCCTTTTTCCCCTCTTGCTTTCTTTCTTTTTCTTCCTTTTATTTATTTTTTTTTTAAGGCTGGGAAGTGAGAACATTTGCGTGCTGACCTGAACAAATGTGTAGAAAATGCCTTGTGCTGAGAGGTATTACGGATAAGTTTGGTTTGTGAAATGTCAGTGTGGGTGGATGTGAGATGATTGAAAGGAGGAATGTCATGAATTCTTTATAAAGATAAACTTGCCCCAAACTCCATAACATTTGTGAGAGTTGTTCATAGATGGTATGAATAATTAACCTTGGAATTGGTGTCTGTGGTATGTCCTGTTGTCAGAGCTCTGCAAACTCAGAGGGAAATGAGTGCTCCGTTTCTCTTGGAAAGCCATTTCTTTGTTGGGCGTTGGCATGCTGATGAGCTTTGGAGTTCTGTCATTCTTGTAGGTTCTTCTTGGTGTAGCTTAAAAAGAATATTACTATATTTAGACTAAAATTCTACTCATTTTAACAGAAACTGAGCCATAATGAAATATCAGAAATAGTAAAACGAAGGAATCTGCATTTCTAAAACTACTGTCAAGAGAACAAATTTTCTGTACGAGGAAAACCTCCCACTAAGCAGACAGGAGAAATACGTGGTCTGTCCTCTCTGGCACACTGCAAGCATTGCTCAGTGACAGAGCTCAGTTGCCTTCCCTTGGTTTGGTGCTCTATGCTCTGCTCAGTGAAAATTTTCCCCTTTGGCGACCCAATGGATGTGTCTTTCTGGATTTCTGCATAGCCCTAACAATTATCGGAACATGAACGCTCTAGGAGACCAACACAGAAATAGTGTCTAAGGCGTGATGACCCTGGGGGTTGTATAGAATGAAAATGAGCATGATGAAGAGAAGTGGTGTGGAGATTAGGGATGGCAGCTTTCTGCAAGGATGGCTGGAGGACTGTGCAGTGATGCAGTAGTGTTAGGAGAATGTTTCCCTGCACAGGGAAGAGGAAGCTAAACCTAGTGCAGCCTAATCCAAGATGTTTAGAAGTGGACTCTGGAATGAGTCATTACCTCTATTTCAGTCCTGGACAGCTAATTGAAACAAACCAAACCAGAAACAGGAAATAAGCTGAAGATTAAGAAGAGTGAATGCCTTATACTGAATATACATTAAAATAAGGTTCAGAAAAAATCAGGTTTGCTCCAGTATAATATTCCAGACCGAGCTGCAAATGGTATCTGAGTTAATTTTCAGCTATCGTGATGTATTGCACATTTTTGTCAGCTCGGCATCACTATGGAAATCTGACTTTCAGAAGGAACCAAAAATACTTGCTCTTTTAGTGAGTAACAATTTGAAACACAACTATATATAGGACAAACAGCTCCTTAAAAAAACCTCACCGAACTGATATCACATATCCCAGGAGATAGTACATGCCAGAAAGGAGATCAGAGTTAACATGCAATTCACTAGCTTTGGGATCAGTTAAGGACCTGAGTTAAAGCCATGGTTTTTACAGATAGCAGCACGTTTTGTTTCCAAGGGCAGAGTATGCTGATGTGAGGAATAACATCATATGTTAGGCAGGCATGCTGAAGCATGTCAGAGATCAGTGGCTTCAGGAGCTGATAGGGCAGATAGATGTTTTTGTGGGTTTTGTATAGGCCTCAGGGTTGAGCTTTTTAGCAGTGGTTGTCGGAGTCCTTCAGGTTTCTATAGAAACCTTTTGTATGAGACTTTAAATAGAGGCTCTGCATGTACCCAGAAAGTAAGAATTCTCTAGTGTCTGTGGTTACAAGGTTCTTCTTTTGCCTAAAAGTTGAGCCTGATAATATTGAAAAGATCAGAGATACTCTGCAAGAAAACAAAAATGCTGTGCAGATAACAGAAGTTTGTGTTAATTATAGCTTTTCTTTGTGATTTTACAGTTTATCTTATGCTCTATAGAAAGAAGCTGTCCAATGCCTATATTGCTCCTAGAAGTTTCTATGTCCCATCTAGGAATGTATGAACATTCTCATTTCTTTAGAAAACATAGCTACTGCTTGTAATTGTGAATGCTCATCAATAGCCAGGTGAGGGTTGGTCTCTTCTGCCAGGCAACCAGCAACAGGACAAGGGGACACAGCCTCAAGTTGTGCCGAGGGAAGTACAGGCTGGATGTTAGGAGGAAGTTCTTCACAGAGAGAGTGATTGGCATTGGAATGGGCTGCCCAGGGAGGTGGTGGAGTCACCGTCCCTGGGGGTGTTCAGGAAAAGACTGGATGAGGCACTTAGTGCCATGGTCTAGTTGACTGGATAGGGCTGGGTGCTAGGTTGGACTGGATGATCTTGGAGGTCTCTTCCAACCTGGTTTATTCTATTCTATTCTATTCTATTCTATTCTATTCTATTCTATTCTATATTCTATTCTATTCTATTCTAAATGTCTCCTAAGCACTGATAGAATTATGCTTAGATACCAAGAGGCAAATTCTGCCATCATCTGGGAAGACTCTCAAAGAAGACACAGAATGGCTTAAGCCGGAAGGGCCTTAGAAATCATCTACCCCAACCTCTTTACCATGAGCAGGGACACCTCTTGGCTGCTCAAGACCCTTGAACACCCCCAGGGAGGAAGAACCTACAACCTTCCTGAGCAGCCTATTCCAGAGTCTCACCACCCTCATGCTGAAGAACTTCCTAAGTATATTTGTGTAACTCATGATGCATGACAGGTGTAAAATCACACTGAGCATCCTAGTGAGAAACCTGCTTGATCCATTCCGTAGTCTGTGGAATTATAATTCACCAATCCCTAGACAATATCTGGTTAAAACAAAGGTGCTTAATTACCATGTGTGCTAGGGAGACATCACCATATGAATTCAAGGGGTAAAAAAACAAAACAATACAACTTTTTTGCTTGTTTCTTTCAGGAGCTTGGTTGTGTTTTGTGGGGTTTTTGGTTTGGGTTTGCTGGTTGGTTGGGTTTTGCTGTGGGTTTTTTTGTTGTGGTTTTTTTGTTGTGTTTTTTTGGTTGTGTTTTTTTGTTGTGTTTTTTTGTTGTTGTTTTTTTGTTGTTGTTTTTTGTTGTTGTGGTTTTTTGTTGTGGTTTTTTTTTTGGTTGTGGTTTTGTTGGGTTTTTTTTGTGTTTTTTGTTATGGTTTTTTGTTGTGGTTTTTTGTTGTGTTTTTTTTGTTGTGTTTTTTTGGTTGTGTTTTTTTGTTGTGTTTTTTTGTTGTTGTTTTTTTGTTGTTGTTTTTTGTTGTTGTGGTTTTTTGTTGTGGTTTTTTGTTGTGGTTTTTTTTTTGGTTGTGGTTTTGTTGGGTTTTTTTTGTGTTTTTTGTTATGGTTTTTTGTTGTGGTTTTTTGTTGTGTTTTTTTTGTTGTGTTTTTTTTGTTGTTTTTTTTTGTTGTGTTTTTTTGGTTGTGTTTTTTTGTTGTGTTTTTTTGTTGTGTGTTTTTTTTGTTGTGGTTTTTTTGTTGTGGATTTTTTGTTGTGGTATTTTTGTTGGTTTTTTTTGTGTTTTTTTTGTGTTTTTTTTGTTGTGTGTTTTTTTTGTTGTGGTTTTTTTGTTGTGGGTTTTTTGTTGTGGGTTTTTTTGTGGGTTTTTTTTGTGTTTTTTTTTGTTGTGTTTTTTTGTTGTTGTTTTTTGGTTGTGTTTTTTTTGTTGTGTGTTTTTTTGTTGTGGTTTTTTGGTTGTGTTTTTTTTTGTTGTGTTTTTTTTGTTGTGTGTTTTTTTTGTTTTGTTTTTTTTGTTGTGTGTTTTTTTTGTTGTGTGTTTTTTTGTTGTGGTTTTTTTTGTTGTGGGTTTTTTGTTGTGTTTTTTTGTTGTGTTTTTTTGTTGTGTTTTTTTTTGTTTTTTTTTGTTGTTGTTGTTTTTTGGTTGTGGTTTTTTTTGTCGTGGGGTTTTTGGTTTGGGTTTGCTGGTTGGTTGGGTTTTGTTGTGTTTTTTTTGTTGTGTTTTTTTGTTGTGGCTTTTTTTTGGTTGCCTTTTTTTGTGGGTTTTTTTGTTATGTTTTTTTGTTTTTTTTTTTTTTGTGGGGTTTTTTGGTGTTTTTTTTGTTGTGGTTTTTGGTTGTTTTTTTTTTGTTGTGGGTTTTTTTGGTTGTGGGGTTTTTGGTTGTGGGGTTTTTTGGTTGTGTGCTTCTTCGGTGGTGTGCTTTTTTCTGTGTGTTGTCTTCTTATAAAGAAAAACTCATCCTGAAACTGAAGCTATTTCTATTTTATAGTTGTGTGTTGGAACCCTTCTAAACCACTAACATTTTCAAATACCAATGACTTGGTCAACCCTGTGTGTGACTTTGCATGCTTGTCAGCACACAGATCCAAGAGTAGGAATCTTTTCAAACCTTGTCTGCTTAGCCTATCCTCATTTCAAGACAAGATTGCATTTGGTTAAAATACAGAGAAACTGTTTAGATGAGTGGACCGTGACAATGTCAGAGAAAGGTGCAAGTTAATTTGGATGAAAGTTCACCCTCCTGCTGTGAGACAGGAAAGAGAGGTGTTAATTTGTATGCCAACTTATGTTCAAACTGATTTTCAGCTCTCTGCTTCAGGTGATTCTATGACCGCACGTCCTTTTTCAGAGGCACTTCAGGAAGATTTTTGCCTTAATAAGGCATGTGTCAAATTTCTCCTACGTTCTTTGATAGGACTTTCCTTGTTCTCTGTGTAGTTGAGCACTGCTCAGGTAGAAAAATGTGTCCATGGACTAGAAAGCCTGGAATGCCAGGAAAAGTCCCAGAACAACTCATTAACACTCTCTTCCATGTGGTGCTATTTCTTGAGTCCTGAATACCTAGATTTTTTTTACAAAAGAGATTATTGTGCTTCACAAGAAAGCCCTGGGCAAACAGTTCTGATAGCTTCTTAGCTAGCATAATAGCCACTTCCCAGTAAAACAGTTTTCCTTTGCTGAAGTCCTTTCTGGCATATTTTAGATTAACCCACTGAAGTTCAATGTTCAGGAAAAAAAAAAACCAAACCCCTTACCAACAATGGTAACTCTCTACTTAAGCTCCCCTGGGCTTAGTCAGTATGTGGGTTCTTAGCTTTACATGTTCTTACTCAGCACTAGTAGAAGTTTTGTCTGTACACATTTGCAGAACTTGTTAGACTGTGAAAATCTCAGCAAATTCTTTTTCCCTCTTTGACTTTCAGGATGCATCTTTCCATTGCCTGGGAAAAGTGGCAAGCTTTGAAGCAGCATTTGCCATCTTTAAAAAGGATGTGTTTTTCTGAGAGAGAGGCACAGGCAATTCTGATAAAAATCTCTAGAGCCCACCCCAGTTCTAGGAATTTGCCTGGCATCCGCAGTTCCTTGTTAGTAACTGTTATGCTCCCAGTGAGCTGTAATTGAGTTATGAAGCAGTTTGTTGCAGAACCAGAGTGCATTACACGAAAGCCAGACAATTATGAGCTTTCCAGACTTGTCACGTCAAAGCTAAACCTGTCAGCAAGGGCTCCACAAATGAGAGATCTTAGGTTCTAGAGGAAATCTTTCATTACTGTTCTCTCCACATGGAGTTTAGAGGCCAGGACTTTTTCTGTGTGTGGGTTGTGTTTGGTTTTCTTTCTTTGTTTTGTTCTAACAGATCAACTTTCTGCGTTCACTGAAGTCAGTAGATTAGATATGACTCAAAATATTCCATGTTCCTGCTAAAAATCAGGTTGATAGTTCAACTAAGGATAACACAAACCAAAGCTTTCAACTGAGTTGGCTTTGCAGTAACAGTTTTCTTTTTTTCTGTAGAATTTCTGTGAACTTCTTTCTCTCTTCCCCCCCCCCCCCTTTCTTTCTTTTCTTTTTTAATTAGCTGTAACTGCACATTTGCTGCCTACTGATTTGGCATCTATTGAGGCAATCCAGAAGAATATTTTGTTTGTTACCAATTGCTTATGGTGCTTAACACTGAGCAATTCATTGAAAGAATAATCTTATCGTTATATCCTTAATAACTTTGTCCACGAGGAAAAGAACTGTGTGCATGAAAGCAGTTCTAGGACTAAGTTTTCAGTAAATATTATTAACTACATCCTATTTGGATTTACTTTTTTTTAAAACAAGAGGAAATGTCTTTTTCAAAGCAGTGTTTAACTTCTGTTGTTAGCCTCTTTATTAGCAGTGTTTTGGGGGTATATGATTGTTTCTCAACATGGACACAGAGGGGGTGCCAAGCTCAGAGGCTGTGCAATATATTACAAGGTCTGGTAATGTCAGGACGAGGGGGAATGGGTTTAAACTGGAAGAGGGGAGATTTAGACTGGATGTTAGGAGGAAGTTCTTTACAGTGAGGGTGGTAAGACACTGGCACAGGTTGCCCAGGGAGGTTGTGGATGCTTCCTCCCTGGAGGCATTTAAGGCTAGGCTGGATGAGGCCTTGAGCAGCCTGCTCTAGTGGGAGGTGTCCCTGCCTATGGCAGGGGGTTGGAGCTGGATGATCCTTGAGGTCCCTTCCAACCTAAACCATTCTATGATTCTATGATATTCTTGGTTTGAGTGATTTGTAATTCTAAACCATATGAGAAAGCTGAAAACTAAATATCTAGTGAGCATTAGGAATATTATATTGCAAACATGCAGGGGCTGCACATGGCCAGTGGCAAATTTGACAATGTAAACAGCATAATAATACAATATTTTCAATCAAAAAGTCATGGGGAAAAAATACACTATACAATGAGTTCAAGTAAGGAGATCTCAGGCAAATTGTTGCACAGAAGCACAGAATGCATTGGGTTGGAAGGGACCTTTAGAGGTCGTCTAATCCAAGCCAGCCTGCAGTAGGCAGGGACATCCCTAACTAGATCAGGTTGCTCAGAGCACCATCTAGCCCGACCTTGAACATCTCCAGGGATAGGGTGTCCACCACCTCCCTGGGCAACCTGTTTCAGTGTTCCACCACCATCATAGTCAAGAATTTATTCCTAATGTGTAGTCTATGTTTTATTTTTAATTTCTTCCTAATGGCCAATCTAAACTATGTGTTCTTTAAAATTTACATAACCAGCTGGGCTATAAGGAACCATGCTTTTAATCATCTTAATGAGTCTACAGTTCAGCACTGGTCATGACTCAGAATAAAGTCTCTCCTTACGGCACAACTTCTTAACAGACCTTCACGTATCGTGCGTTAAACACAGAGTAGTAATATTATGTAAGGCATGAGGACATACAGGACAAGAGAATCTGAAAACTTAAAACCACAGGCAGCTTTGGAAACCCCAACTTTGTATCAAGACTTTGTATCAAGTTACTTAGAGCAGTTGTTAGAAGAAGTCAACCCTATATATTCACCCATTCAGTGACATTCCATTTTATGAAATATTAATCTTTGAGCAAAATGCTCAAAATACTCTAAAAATGAAGGCTGCTACATTTTGCACATTTTTTTTCCTTTAAAAAAAAAAAAAAAAGAAAGAAAGAAAAGAAGTTCAATGTTGAGAAAATTAGCAGAAGCATCAGAAATCTGAGACAGCATCTACTCCAAGAAACCATATCCCTGGGAAAGCTGATCTGAAATAAGCAGCAATGATATCGTCGTTGAGAAGAAGAAAGCTTCTTCTGGAAGGTAATAATATTTACAGGAAAAAAATACTGGAATACATTGAATTTGGATTAATTCAATTATTTTTGTGCCACCTTGGGCTCTCTCCTGCTTCTGTCAAGAGTTCAATTACATAGGCAGTGTCCCTGCCTATGGCAGGGCGTTGGAGCTGGATGATCCTTGAGGTCCCTTCCAACCTAAACCATTCTATGATTCTATGATACTAATCACATTGACCTTATGGCTATCATATAGAGGGCACAATTACAATAGAACATGCTCCTAGAAGAAGGTAGAAGAGCTGAGCATATACCTTTAAGTTTAAAAGAGGTCTCAGAGAGAATTAGAGTGCTCAAAATCAAGCTATTCGTTGTTAGCACATCTCCAACGAACAGGTTGGTGTTGAATTTTGAATAGTCAGTATTTAATACAAGATTCTCCTGGGTCAAAACTGCCAACAAGCTTTGAACCTGGGCCTCTATCAGCAGGGCACAATCGCTTTCTGTGTTACTACGTACTGCGTAAAGGTTGTGCAAGGTTTGCCAACTTAAGTAGCTGTTTCTCTTCAGTCAGAGTCAGCAAGGCAACATACAGCAATGCCTGCAAGTCCCCTGTGTGAACAGGTACTTCAACAAGCCAGAGTTGACATCGAGGCTGACGCTGGCTATACTTCCTCCACTGGGCAGCATCTGTGGCAACGGTGAGCAGCATTTACAGCTTTGCAGCGTTATTCCCGAAAGTGCTGCCTGACTCATGTTCATCTGAAAGAGTCTGCAGCTCCAGGGAAAATTACAGAATGTACTCGATTGTTGCAAAGGACTCTGCTAACAGTGTCGGTGTGCAGCCAAACACAATTATGTTTCTCACAGACTTTTACAGAAATACAACATTCGCTATAGAGGAAGACTGCGAACTCTGTGTGTGTGAGAGAGACATTTACACAGACCTGTGTCATGCTATGGTCTACAAGTGTATGCAGGTATGAAAAAATAGCTCTGTTCAACTTCCTTCTACAGCCTCATGGCACAATTTATAAGTTAAGGAGATTTTCAAGCCGATCTAAAACCCTGTGATAGTCTTCCTCTGCAAGCATGAGATTTTATGCTCAGATTTTTAATGCCTTTGCAGCAGTACTAAAATGACACTTGAGGTGAGCTGTTGTGGTGAGTTTCCTGTAAAACTCATGAAAATGTGTCATGTGGAACTTGTTTAATTTTGATGGAAATAAACATTCCTTAAACAGGAATGAATACTCTTCACAGCCACACAAATTCCAGTTTGCAGTTCTGTTTGGTTTGTGTTGGCTGAGTAGTTGTCTCTCTAGCTCTGGCAACACACTCTCACTTTACCTATCTTCTGAACTTCAGATTAGAAGTGCTGGAGCGGGTCCAGAGGAGAGCCACGAAGATGCTGAGAGGGCTGCAGCAGCTCTGCTATGAGGACAGGCTGAGAGAGTTGGGGCTCTGCAGCCTGGAGAAGAGAAGGCTTCGAGGAGACCTTAGAGTGGCTTTGCAGTATCTGAAGGGAGCCTACAGGAAGGCCGGGGAGGGACTATTTACAAGGTCTGGTAATGTCAGGACGAGGGGGAATGGGTTTAAGCTGGAGGAGGGGAGATTTAGACTGGATGTTAGGAGGAAGTTCTTTACAGTGAGGGTGGTAAGACACTGGCACAGGTTGCCCAGGGAGGTTGTGGATGCTTCCTCCCTGGAGGTGTTTAAAGCCAGGCTGGATGAGGCCTTGAGCAAGCTGCTCTAGTGGGAGGTGTCCCTGCCTATGGCAGGGGGTTGGAGCTGGATGATCCTTGAGGTCCCTTCCAACCTAAACCATTCTATGATTCTATGATTTATTAAAACAACCCCCCCCAGCCAACTAAACCTAATATTTCTCTCCATTTCCGCAACGTTTTCAAGGTTGTATTTGTCATTGGGACCCAAGTTAACAGAAAGAACAAGCCATGTAACATTAGATTCTGCATGCATCTAGAGTTCAATGGTTTTTCTTTCTCTAGCAACCTATGAAATATATTTTTTTAATATGAGAATGCTGTTAGGTATGGCCCACTCACAACATAGAACAACTCATAGAACCGTACATAGAACAACTCATGCTTTACAGACTCAGAGAGGGAAGCATGGCAGACCACGATGCCTGCAGCACAGACACTGTCATACTGAAATCAGCAGTGCTGTGTTCTGACTTGCATGTACTTCACTGAAGATTGGACTAAATGTTTGCAGCAGGTGACTCTTGTGTTCTACTGCAAGACACCAGAATCTTGAAAGCTGCTCAAATTTTACAGAACAGCTTGAGTGGCATGAGTGCAGGTAAGATGTAAGTACCTGTGTTTGGGTGTACCCATATTAATTCCAATGGCAGTCACTAGAGCAAGACCAATAGTAACAGTTTGTCCATCTCCTCATTCAGTATTTTGCTGTCATAATCAGCTGAAACATGATTAAAATGACAGGAAAAGGAATGTGCTGTACTTTCACAGGCCACATTCCTGTGGGTGTAATTGAAACAATGGTAGGTTCCTTCATGGAAGAAGTATAGGAGTTCCCTTCTGCTGCTGTAGGTAGATAGATTGCTCTGTGTTTGGATTCTGGCTGTCTTCATTCTTGGCTGGCAAGACTTTTTTCAGTGTTGGGAGGGCTTACTTCCCTTTTTTCTCATAGGCATTGTATTGTGTCTCTGTCAATGTCACCCTCAGGAAAGTAACTATTACTTTCTTATCCCAAATTCTAATTGTAAAGCTTAATGACCGTGGGTGGGTAATGATAGCTGAACTGGGAACGACATCCAACTCAGGGGAAACAATATTTTGAACTGAGAAATTACTCTTCTGTTGCAAAGAAAACAAACCAGCCATTCTGTGTTCTGAGAATTTGATCTCTCCTGTTCTATGGCTAGGAGGAGGAGTGCTGGGAAATTTCCAGGCCATTTTCATTTTTGATGCTTCTGAATGAAAAGAAACCTGTGAGTGTAGGCCATTGTTTCTCGTATCACTGGCCTGGTATGTTGTGGTTGTAGTGTTGTGAGTTATTTTATTTTTTAATAATATAAAATACATTATGTTCTTCTGCATTTTATTGTGAATAATCTTTTTCAGAAGAGGACTTCATCCTAATTCAAGCACCAGTAAAATAAAGGTTAGCTCCTCTGACTGTGTATAACTTCAGTGGAAAAGCTTTTATAAATTACTTTATTGTTTCACAGGCCTTGGAGAGTGCTGTTGTGGATGGCAACGAGTGTGACTCATCTGGCTATAGAACTGGAAGTGTAATATTAAAGAAAATAAATAACAAGACTGAAAAGAGCATTAAATGAGGAAATGAGGCACGAATGTATGAGGCAGAGGTTAGTCTACTGCATGTAAGTAGACAGTCCCTAATTACTAGGGAAGCAGAACTCAGTAAGGAAAATGTAAGATCATGAATGAACTAGAAGCACTTTAGGATGCCTGACTTCTCAAGTCTAGTAATTTCCCTTCCTGCAGCAGCAAGTAGCTGCCTTACTGCTATTCTGCAACTCAAGTGTTTGTAAATGCCAGTCAGGGAAGGAAAGGATAGTTGTTGAGCAGCTGATTTGTATTGCTTATGTGTTTGTCATTATGAAGAGTTTTTTGTGTTGCTCCTGAGTAGTTCACCACTTTCAGCTTCCAAAATTCATGTTTTGTTTTTTTTACCTTGGAGGAGCTGCTCTTATGTTTGTGGGTTTTGTTTTTTTTTTTTCTAGAACTTTTATTCTTTTACAGGAATGAAAAGTAACCCTTCCTGATCTGTAGTGGCAACCAAGAGTGATGTCAGACCACAAACCTTTCATAAAACCATTGGTATGGCCAATTGTCTGAGAGGTTACAAAAAGAAGACTTAATTAAGTATCATTTATGTCTTTGAAAATTCAGTGCTTCCATATCCAGGGAAGCTTAAGGGTATAGAAGGGAATTGCTCAATTATTTCCATGCAAAGTCTTGTGAAAATGTTGCACCAACAGAAGACATAGAGACTACTAGGGATATACTCAATAACACAGAGAGTGAATTGCCATTGGAATGGGCTGCCCAGGGAGGTGGTGGAGTAGCTGTCCCTGGAGGTGCTGAAAAAAAAAGACTGGAAGAGGCACTTAGTGCCATGGTCTAGTTGATTGGACAGGGCTGGGTGCTAGGCTGGACTGGCTGAGCTTGGAGGTCTCTTCCAACCTGGTTGATTCTATGATTCTATGATTTTGTTATTTGAACAAATAATTTTGACTCATGAAGCCAAGTGAGACTTTTGCAGTCATTACCAGGCCCGTTGGAAAACTAAGAATAAAAATTGCAGGATAAACCCCTTGATTGAATATATGAATGTGTTAGATATAAAGTTTTTATTTCACAATTTGGATTTTGCAAAGAGTGAGGCTGTTTTAATTCAAAGGTTATGAGAATATTTTATCTAGATATTGCATCTCAGATGCTAGGATAGCATTCAGGGCAAGGCAGAGGTCTACAGGCCATTCTATAGATGAGTAACAGGAAGCTGCAGGTCTCTTTTTCCCTGAGTTCAAGCTCATACCAGTCATGCCCTACACATCCAAATTTATACTCGAGGTCATATAATTAGTCTGCTTACTCAGAGACTTGCCAAAGCTGTCAGCGATACCGATCTGTTTAGCTTCAGATTTGTGGAAGGCACAAATGCCACAGATGACACTGAAATGCGAAGGTCCTGGTAAGGAGAGGGTTATGTCTTTTCTCCATCCTGAGTGGGCTACTTTCCTACTTGACTTTTTGTAAATGATGAGCTGCGTGGCAATTAATGCACTTTCCAAGCTCCTTCATACAAGCTACTGGGATATTACTAAATTTGGGCTCTTGACAGGTTAAAAAGAGTAAGATCTGATAGTGTTTGTTACTCGCCTTATACAAGCTGGCTAATTTCCTGAAGATGTAAAGTACACAGAAAGCAAAATAATGTTTTGTTTCAGTCCTTTTTAGAGGAAATGGAGTATCTGAAAACTTAAGAACTACGTAAATCAGATCCCCAGATGTCTGGTTAAAGACAGTAAGTTAGAGGTTACATTTAGAGATGCCAAAGGGGAAGACATTTGATCTTACAGTATTGACAGTAGTTTAGAAAACCATTTTGGTTGTAAAGTGACACATTTCAAGTATAGGTCTGTTCATTCTCACCTGGATGGAGAACATAAAGACAGACACAGTTTTGGAGAAGAATCCAGGTTTCATACTCCCTACTGCAGTTTTTGATGGCTAGTGGCAGGTCTACGTGCTCAGGACATCTTTGTAGCAGAGATATTCAGGTAAAAGAATGGCCCAGCACTCATATTAATCAGGCTTCTTCCATCATCTGGCATATGGTATATCTTCCATCATCCTTTCCCTCTGCCAGAAGAATTTTTTCATCACCCTGAGCTTCCAGGAGGAAATCTATTGTATGGTGGATGGTGGGAAGGAAGAACAGGAATATAGCAAATATAATATAAGCCCATTTATTGCATAAATATCCAACTTCTTTTTTGTTTTCCACTGGGGTTTTTTCTAACTCCTGCTGAGGTACTGGCATCAAATTACAATTGCCCAGAGCTAATCCACTGTACACCAGCAGCAGAGGTTTGGCAGTCAAATACAGCTTTAAGAGTCTTGACCAGTTATGTGTCAGAAAAAAAACTCAAATAGAAAGTAATAGATCTTAGTGAGCAAATTATGCAATGGTAGATATGTATCCACCACATCTTCCCACTTAGGAAAATGAAGAACTGAGAACTGTTGCAAAGCCACAAAACTCCAGATTTGAAAGACTGCAAGATTTCTTGATGATGTTTCTTGCAAACTCCTTGGATCCTGAAGCACCAGTCCTAGCTAAGCTGCCAGAACACATAATGAGTAAAACCAGGGGTGTAAAGGTTCCTCTATTTCCATATATGTTACCTGCCATTGTGCTTTTCTCCCTTTACTCTCTCAGCTACACAACAGGAAACAAAGACCTTCTGACCCCTTAGACTTGATGTCTCTTTTCAGCAAAGAAACTGTGATTGAGCTGCAGCAATAGGTTACAAGTAGGTACTTTGGTTTTTCACTTTTATTTCTTAAAACCATCATCTGTGTTAACAAATCAAACTTGAATAAATCGTCTTTCCCATAAGACAAGACCATATCTGTTCTTATGGATTTGGACTGAAGTGTTTTCATCCATAAAGATACAGCAGTCCACTAGAATGATGGGTCCTGACTCTTGTTGATGACTGTGTTCATGCTTGAAGTCTTCCCCCTCAGCAAATACTCAGTACAGAAAATTGTTTTGCTTGTGTTAATAAGAAACAAACATCTGTCTTTTCAGTGGTAAACGAACCTGCTGATAGAAAGCAGTCTGTGCAAATCAGAATTGATCCATTCCGACGTCTGATGGCTGTAGTTAGTCTCTTCCAACAAAAGATGGCAGTGCTCAGTTTTCTTCAAACCTCCAATGTCCATTCATCGAAATTAAACCCTCCTAAAACTGTTCCCTTGTCTTTGTCTAGAATGAGCGTATTGAAGTCGGTGTTTGTTGTTACTGATTAGTGAACAAGTTAGCCTTAGATGTGCAAACTCCTCCATCTATATTTTCACAAGAGGTTCCAACTGGAAAAAACAAAGTGCCAATAGCTGTCAAAACTTGCCTGCAAATTTAGT
Source organism: Tricholaema leucomelas (assembly GCA_013400475.1). Lineage (NCBI taxonomy): Eukaryota > Metazoa > Chordata > Aves > Piciformes > Lybiidae > Tricholaema lacrymosa > Tricholaema leucomelas. Next base: position 82,769 of record WAAF01009336.1, on the reverse strand, counting down.
GGTGCTCAAAACCTCTTGGAGTCCAGTTTGGAATGAATCATTATTGTATTGAAGTAGCTTTTCAACAAATAAGAAATGAAAGGCAAATAGTTGCCAAGATCCTCTCAGATCTTTTTTGCCTGCAATATACATTAACCTGATCTAGTGGGAAATGTCCCTGTCCATGGCACCAAGGTTGGAACTAGATGATCCTTGAAGTCCCTTCTAACCCTGACAATTGTGTGATCCTGTGAGTAACCATTTCAATGTTAATTCGGATGCCTGTTGATCAAAGTATGCCTTTTCCTTGAAAGGTTCTGCCTACATTATGCCTGCACTCAAAAGCAGAGGTTTTACACCTCTGTGTGTAGGAAAGAGACCTGGGGGTACTGGTGGATAGTAGGCTGAAGATGAGCCAGCAGTGTGCCCAGGTGGCCAAGAAAGCCAATGGCATCCTGGCCTGTATCAGGAACAGTGTGGGCAGTAGGACGAGGGAGGTTATTCTTCCCCTGTGCTCAACACTGGTCAGGCCACACCTTGAGTCCTGTGTCCAGTTCTGGGCTCCTCAATTCAAGAGAGATTTTGAGGTGCTGGAATGTGTCCAGANTTAGTGCCATGGTCTGGTTGACTGGCTAGGGCTGGGTGCTAGGTTTGACTGGATGATCTTGGAGGTCTCTTCCAACCTGGTTGATTCTATTCTATACACAGATCTGAAAACCTTCTATCAAATGAGATTAGTCTGTACCTTAGGGTTTTGCTAAATTTAGATATGAACAATATTCCCATCACCAATATAAATTAAAAATCAGGAAGACAATAAGAAATAAAATTTATTTAGTGTAAATACACTACAGGCACTGCAGAAAAATATAAAGTAATTTTTCAGTGTGTGATCCACATTAAAACTTCTGCCTCCTGTCATTAATAAATTGTGAAAAGGAAACAAAATGCAAAGCAGTGATAATCATTGACATTATAATATGAAAATGTCAGAAATGAATTTCCATAACACTAAGGAAGAAAAAAAAAATACCCCCTCATAATGTAAAAATACACAAAATCATGCAGTTTTACTCATTACCTTATTCTAATATCATCTGAAGTGTCTGATAATGGAAGTTTCCAAAGCTACCCAGAGTGCTTTGTGTTGAGCAGAACCCAAGAGGTTCAGATGGGTTTGCCTAAAGTTTACAATTGCCTCTCAGTTGTGGGCAATTTGCTTTTTGTGGATCTGTGGTGGGGAAACTTCTGTAGCTCAAAAGCTACATTTCAGGTATTTTTTCCAGGCTTTGTTCTTTGGAATAGAATAGAATCAACCAGGTTGGAAGAGACCTCCAAGATCATCCACTCTAACCTAGCACCCAGCCCTATCCAGTCAGCTAGACCATAGCACTAAGTGCCTCATCCAGGCTTTTCTTGAACACCTCCATGGACGGTTCTAGCTATTTTCTTCAATAATATCTTGTGTTGTGCTTTGGGAACACCTTTCCTGCTCTTTTTTCCCCAGATTTCTCCATACTACTCTCAAAATCTAAGCTTATTTATTAAATAAGGGAAATTGAAACTGCCAAGGTTCTGTAATTCCTAACAAAAAAAAATAATCTTGAACCTGTCAGTGAATTCATTTCAGGAAGGAAGAATCTGATTTTATTCTGACCATGAGAAACTACTCGGAGCATGGCAAAACACAGGGGAATCCCCAGCAATTCTGGTGGGTGCCTTTCTCAATGTGATCAGCAGCAGTAATAGGGAAGCCTAAGGTGGAGGGGGAAGCCATGATGAATGGAAGCCAAAGCTATAATTCAAACAAGATTGTCAAAGTTTATGACAATGACATTATAACAATCCAAACAATGAAAGAATGTAATTTCAGAACAGCAATACTGAGCGGTTTTATTGGCAGAGGAGTCCCTAATTCTTATATATAGCTCACTAGGTCAGTCTTAGCAGTAAATAGGACAATGATGCATTGATAAACTCATCATTATCCTCACTGGGTAGAAAGCAAATGCTGTTTCGACAGGTCTAGGCACATTTGCACAGCAAGAAATCACCTTACCTCATTAAAAATACATTCCTGCTTGGTTTATCTGTTCAGAAAGAGGGGTTTTAATGAGATTCATCTTAAACTACTGTTTTGAGAGGAGCAGCAGATTAGACAGTACACAGGTATTTCACTCACATGTTCAATGCAGTAAATAAAAAATCCCACCAGCTTCAGCCAAAGGAACAAAACCACATAACACACTGCAACTTAAGACTTAAAAATTACTACCTCCTTGCTTTTATTCCCTGTTGTGCAGGCAGCCCTTGTTCTCATGTGCCTGTCTTGCAGTTGAGACTTTCTCTAAATGTATACTCTTAGTGACATTTTCCAGTTTTACTCTGTTTTGGCTTTTCTGGTTCTTCTTGCCTTGCCTTGTGCTCCATAGTGAATTACACAACAGCTTTACAACCCTTCCTGTCTCAGAGCTATTTGCCCTTACTCTGTCCTGTCTGCATCACTGGAGGGCCTTCTTGTGCCGAGCACTCTCATCATGGCTGCATTCATTTAAGAGTTGGAAATGAAAGAAACGGAAGTACTAAAGGGACCCTGCAGGAAAAAGTCTTCCCAAGGAGCTGAACTTTCTGCTCCCTCCTCACTCACAGAGAGCGCTGCTGACTCCTCTCTCAACCTTGACTGGCAGATCTTTCCCAGAGGTAACTGCAGAGAGGCTAAACTTAGGAAATTCCTGCAGTTACCTTCTAGTTCAGACACTGAAAACATGCAGTTTACTGATAAATTTCTTCTGGAAGAAAAAAATCAAAGTGATGCAGAGAGACAGAACAAAGCATGAGGGAGAGAAACTGAATTTGATGCAAAAGTTTTACAAAACCTGAATCCTGTTCAGAGAGTGAATGGCAGTAACCTGAAATGCAAACTTGCCCACAATGACTTAAAAGTGCGTTGCTGTCTACAACTACCTGAAGGCAGGTTGTAGCCAGGTGGGGGTTGGTCTCTTCTGCCAGACAACCAGGGCAGAACAAGGGGACACAGCCTCAAGTTGTGGCAGGGGAGGTATAGAATCATAGAATCATAGAATGGTTTAGGTTGGAAGGGACCTCAAGGATCATCCAGCTCCACCCCCCTGCCATAGGCAGGGACACCTCCCACTAGAGCAGGTTGCTCAAGGCCTCATCCAGCCTGGCTTTAAACTCCTCCAGGGAGGAAGCATCCACAACCTCCCTGGGCAACCTGTGCCAGTGTCTCACCACCCTCACTGTAAAGAACTTCCTCCTAACATCCAGTCTAAATCTCCCCTCTTCCAGCTTAAACCTATTCCCCCTCGTCCTGACATTACCAGACCTTGTCAATAGTCCCTCCCCAGCCTTCCTGTAGGCTCCCTTCACATACTGGAAAGCCACTATAAGGTCTCCTCAAAGCCTTCTCTTCTCCAGGCTGAAGAGCCCCAACTCTCTCAGCCTGTCCTCATAGCAGAGCTGCTCCAGCCCTCTGATCATCCTCATGGCTTTCCTCTGGACCCGCTCCAGCAGTTCCATGTCCTTCTTGTGTTGGGGGCTCCAGAACTGCACACAGTACTCCAGGTGGGGTCTGACGAGAGCAGAGTAAAGGGGGAGAATCACCTCCCTTGCCCTGCTGGCCACACTGCTCTTGATGCAGCCCAGCACACATAAGAAGAAATTCTATATTACAACACCTGTTTTAAGTACATTAGCATGCTGTAATGATGGAAACAAAGAATAATTTGGGGAAAAGGGCTGACGAGGAAGGAAAACAAAGTCAAAACATTTCCTTGCAGTTCCTTCCTCAGCTATCAGCCACCTGACAGGTAAATCATAATATGCTTCCACATCGGTCGTGTGCCCTCATAGCAGTCGTTTCACCCACCCCTTGTCATGTTCTAGAGAATGCTTCAGACCTGACAAGTCTTCTATAGGCAACTCCTTAGTAGTTCTTTGGGAGATTTAGAGCTGGTAAGAATCACCTCAACCTTTTTCTATCTGTCCTATTTTCATTGCCATTTGCTCACTAGAAGCAAGATTCCTTTTATATTGCAGGGACTTTGTTGCCTGGAAAACCATGATACCCACTTTGGAGTATAAATCTTCAGTTTAGATCTCTTGTCTTGAGCGTGCTGAGTTTCATCAGGGTTCTCCCTGCAGCCTTCAGGTAGTGAACCAAATCTTTGCTCTAGGTTGTGCCAGGAAGGTGGTGTCTAAGGATCCCTGCTCAGGCAGCTACACATTCGCAGGATCAGAGAATGTATCTGGTTGGAAGAGACCTTGAACCTTCAATCCAGTACTGAAGGGTCAACACTAGACTATGTCCTTAAGTACTAGGTCCACACACTGTCCCAGGCAGACCATTCCAGTGGCTGAGAAACCTCTTAGTGAAGATTTACTTTCTAATACCCAGCCTAGCCCTCCCCGGTGCAGCTTGTAACCATTTCCTCTAGTCTTGTCTCCTGTTATCAAGGAAAAGAGGCTGAGCCTTAAACTAGGCAAAGGATTACACTTGGTGACAGGAGTCTATGATTCAGTTTTGCAATGCTGCCAAGAGATACCCAGACCTGCATGGAATTTCTCCTCTTCATGCTTTAACATAAGCTAATTGTCTCTCTTAGTTTTCCTGAAGTTCTATTCCTGCACAAGCAGGAGTTTGATTGGATTTGTATAGTCAGTGAATGCATTATGCCGTTCCTTTTAAATAAGCAGTGAGTAATGATGACATAGAAGGGCCTAGATATGGGTTGGAGCCTCTTCTTCCCCATAAGATACATAATCAATTCAACTTCTTCCTCTGTTCAATTCCACAAACATAGGAAGATGTGTGAAATGAACAAAGTATGTGTATATAAGCGTGATGGGTAAAGAGTGTTGATGTTGAACCTGAAATGAAGCTAAGGAAAGCATATGATGTGTGAAACATATGGCAATGCATATGTATGAAGTTTGGATCAGGCTATGCATCACAAAATAGTAATAGGTTTTTATTCTGGGAGAAGAGAGTGATAAAGCAAAGGGGAATGAGAACTTCACACTAAAAACAAGAGAAGTTGGAATCTCCTTCCTCTTTTCTATTTGGCATTTCCTCTTGAAAGAAGCGGAGGAAGCATTTAAATATTTTATAACCTTCATTATTGGAACATACATCTCTTTATTACATTTTTGGAAGCATGTGTTGTATTTGAAATCGGTAGGGATGTATAAATATTTTTAGGAGATGATTATTCTCTGTATGTAGGTGGAGAAGAACATTGAATTAGTGAGAGCTTGCTTTTGTGTGTAATCGAGCAGCTGGCATTATCCCTCCTTTCTCTCTGCCTGCCTGGCCAAGGGAAAACACCTCTTATCCTCTATTTTAATCCCTAATATAAAATTAGAAATGGTTTTGGCTTCTATTCTTCCAACTGCTTTTCCAGGTAATACTGAAATTGCACCTGCCATGTTTGTAATTCTGTGATCAGGTGATAGTACCAGTGCAGGGAAAGTGGAAAGGAATGGCATGCAGCTATTACGGGACTAGAAAGCAAGGGTTGAGAAGGTGTTTTATTCTACTTCCCCACCTAAATGTTTGTCTGCTTTGTTCTCAATGGCATTGCTCATGGAGACTCAAAAAATGTTATCTAATCTTCTGTGCTCTTTACACTTAAAGCCCTAAGTTCAGATGCTTAACAGGAGAACCAGCTCCTCTTTGTCTAACGTGTGAAGCATAGTCAAAGAAGGGTGAGTACATCTACCAGTCTGTGGCAATTTAGTGCCTTGTGGTCTTCACCTTCTATATTCAAGTAATGCTGGTGGAAATAAAAATGTCCACTGGTAGTGCTGAAAAAAAGAATATGCTCCCAAGACATAAACTTCTTTGAGAATGTTTGAGCCCAAGGAAATTACATCAAGACTTCTATTTGGAAAAGGCTTCAAGGACTTCTTATCCCTTCTCTGTACAGAGATGTGGTAACAGGCAAGAAACAGCAGCAGGTAGTATGGCTCTGGTTTATCCAACCAAATTTGGTTTGTCGTAAATTTATTTTTAGCCATTCAACAGAGTTGAAGTTTCACATGGCTCAGAGGCCCGTTCTGTTCGCCTCTCATGTGTGCTGCTTTCCTGACTGCATACTTAATTTGCTTGTACTAAAAGAACTGGTCTTGATGGAACAGTACTGAACAGTTGCACCTAAAAATCTGTCCCAACATCTTCCCTAAGACATCACTGGAGGAACATATCAGATTCATCTTTTCAGAGAAGTTTGAACTCTCTATCTCTCATTGTTACTCACAGGTAAGAGAAAAGGACAATTATTTAAATCTCACTAGAACAAAGAAATTGTGGTGATTCAGAAAAGGTTTGAGAAGGGATGAAAGTGGAAGTGGAATCTAATCAAGCAATGAAAGGAATATCATTCTATTATGTTCAGCAAGCTAATTTTACTAGAAGATTGTGGCTACTGAATTATTCATGTTAAAACTGATCATGGTTGACACTTCAGTGTATTTTCTAATTCAAAACGTTTGGATTATCTTCTTCAGCGTCATTCAGGTAAGCCATGGAATCTCTTCACGATAGCCAAGCACTTCATTCTAAACCAACTAAATAGACCAATCTGTAATTTGACAGCTACAGTAGCTAACAAAACTATGCTGATTGTACTTTTCTTATTTGTTTGCCAAGCCTGTTGCTGCATTCGTAATTTCTAAACATCTGGAGATAAGGAACATGCCTCCTTCTGTATCTGTACAGCTCCCAGCACAACAGGAACTAGACACTGATTAAGCCCTAATGTCATATAACTACTTTATCATTGCCATCCATACTAAACAAGTACATTTGCCTGCATGTTAAGTGTGCAGCAGCATTTAATAAATCCCGGTCTTTTACTTCACTGCTAACAGCCATGTTAAAGCAAAATGACTCTGATGTTAATCTGGAGCCATCCCATTCGTTTTAGTGGAGCAAATCCCTACTGATGCAGATGTTAACAGAGAACAGAAAAGGTTCAGAATGCACAGGGAAAACAGTAAATAAATAGGTTTTAGAGATGAACCCTTATTTTGCCCAGATTGTGAAACAGACTCCAGGCAGTTCTGTAGCATGCAAAGCCCGCTGATGATCCTGTACTACAATTTACTTCCATTGGAAAACAATAATTTGCTGCCTTTCTGCAGATGTGCATGTTAATGAAGTGGAGTTTGATGAATATATTATTTATAAACCCACAGCAGTAGAAGGTCACAGACTGCAAAGTCTTCATTTCTTGAGACTTTGATTCTGAGCTGTTCATCAGACTTGGCTGGGAGAGCGAGCTGGCTGCTTGTGGGAGAAGTGTCATTTTCTGGCCATTTGAATCCAATTATGAAATACATACACGCAGAACAGTCCAAAATAGCATCGCTGTCGCTATGACTGCATGTCACTTTTGTCTCCTGATTGTTGCTTTTAGAAACATCACACAAAGCGAATCGCATCAACCTTTTGTTTCTTTCTCTGTTCTTCTTTTCTAGAGACGGCTTAGGAATTTCCTGGTAGACTTGAGACGCGAGCGGTAAGTACAGAATTTCCTGAGTGTCCCACAGACACCTAAGTCATTTGGTTCATATGTGGGTGGTCTTTGAGTTATTTGGCTTGCTCTGTTATAGATTCTCAAACGCATCTGACCCAATTAGACACACAGTATGGTCTTTACAAAATACCATTCAGCTATGTAACCCGCAACAAGCAATTACAAGTCATCTTCAGGGCACTGATTTATTCCTCGTGGCCCTACCAATTTAATGACCTTATGATTTATACTGATTATGGAAGTCTTTCCTTGGCAAGCAAAGTAATTACCCATCAATCTCAAATTCTTTAAGGGAAGAAAATGTTTATTTTCTGTCTGCATAATAAGTTTTATGTCACTTTTAATGTCATGACACCCACATGCACTGAAGATATATGTAGTGACTTCTAATGTCTCACAGAATGTCAATTGGAAATGCAGTTTGACAACAGGCTTCTCTTCTGTTGTCTGAATGTTTGGCATTATATAACAAAGAGAGTTAAGTCCTTTGGAAATGCATACATTATCCTAGGATAAACCAACAGGCAAGCTCTGTGCTTCAGCCCTGAGGCCCTACAGAAAATTCTCAGTGAGAAAAACCACTGATTTTTATGCACATCCCAATATCGACTGAACGGAGGATGGGTCACACCTCAGCAATAAGGGGTGAAGTACATGACCTCCCTCTAGCCCCTCTGCAACTGTTCTCCTATAAAACATTTAGATGTGATTTAGAGTAAGGATTCCAGCACTGTGAGTGAGTTTATTTTGAAAGGAAATCGGGTTCATTTCAGTGTAAATAGGAAAAACGTAGGCTGCGTTGCATTATTTGCTGGACTGAGGTGCCGTATGTGGTCTTCTGCACAGCTTATATTATTTTGGAATTATTTGGTTTATTATTTTTTATATTGGAACTCACAAATGGAAAGGCTTTCAAAATCTGAAGACCAAGGAGAGGCTATTATCTACGACAACTGTTTTGCAGGTGTGCCGGTGAGTTCTCAAAGTGTGGCTCCTTCACAGCCCTGCTCCTCAAAGGTTGTTCGTACACACTAGATCCAGTCGCTGCTGATGCCACCGTACTGTTTATTTCCATCATTATTTCCTCTCAGCCTCAGCAGATAGATTGACACATATCCTCCACTAACAACTTTTGCATCTAAAGACCCACAACATAGCAGCTATGTGAGATGATGAAGTCCCTTTCACACTTTTTGAGTTTGATGGGAAGATTCATTATTCACAAGAGCTAGTGCGGATGGAAGTGTGGGTTCAAGCTGGGTACAGAAATGATGATAATGAGGCTCAAATGTGTCCAACATACAGCATCAGTGACACAAACAAGATACTGGAATTATTCCTATCCATGCACTGATATTACTGGATATGTCAGAAGAAAACTCTTCTATTTTCCAAGAGATTTTGTTTTACAGCAACAGCTCTGCACTTTGCCCATGAAAAATACCCATTAATTTGGGACATGTATGGTTTTCCTACAATTTGGGAGTTTATTTCCCAGTCCTTAATTCCTGACTATAGCAGCTTAACACCAAGATACATCAGAGATAAAAACTGCATAGAGACCAAGATCCTGTGAAAAGTTAACAAATAGTCACATTTTACAACTCAGAAGATATTGCCAACTCAGTGCAAGAAGGGCTGATTTAACGTTACACATTTGACTTATGCTAAAGTGAAGAAAGAATATCCAGACAAGCCAACAAATACTCTTTCTTTCTGAAACCTGCAATTACATGTGGTGGTTTTTTTTTTAAGTCAATGACACCAGAATTGACAGGTCACATACACCTTTTAGATCCCCACAAGGAAAACCTTCACGCTTAGTGCAATGCTACCTGTCACTTTACTGACCTGGTGCAGAAATGACACAGAAGCTTCTTCTTCTTCCCAAGAGCTTTAAGATATTAGGTTGTGTTTTGTTGTGGGTTTTGGTTTGTTTTTCTTTTTAACTAGAAACCATACCAAAACTAAATTTCTAATTTAAGCTACTTCCTTCCATGCAAAACCATTTAGGCAGAGCAGAAAACCACTCTTGAATGTTTTTTTTCCTCTCACATTCTCAACACTACCAGTTTTCAAATACCTAAGCAACTCCAACACCTAGTGAAGTGGGCTGATCAGTAGCCACACAGCCTAAGAGTATCCTCTTCTGGGGTAGATTACCCACATCCAGCCTTTGGATCTCACTTCTGGTCCTCACAGGGTGCTCTGCTGCCCCAATCTGTTATCATTTAAAACTTTTCAGTGTCTATAATGATGCGATGGCTTCACTGCAGCCTACCAGAGAGGCTGACTTTATAGCACAAAGCTGAGGTGACAGAAAGGAGCAAGGGAGTGGCATGAGGGTGCATCTGAGGGCTCTAAGCACTCTGAGACAGTTTTTTAAAAAGAGTGTGTGGGAAGAGGAAGCTAAATTTGATGCACTGCTTTGATTCATTCTGGTTTTTGGGAGCACTCCAATTCCAGCTTTGGAATCATCCAAAGTAAACCAAGGAATTGAGTTGATGATGAGGGGGTCCAGGGCTTGAGCCTGCTTCCTGTCCATCATTAGCGTTTTAGATATGCCCTGTGCAAAGAGGTCTAAACCACAAAAAACATATATCAACCTTATTCTTCCTTCCTATTTATATCCTTAGCATACACCATGAGGATATCTAGCTCCAACAAAATATTGCAGCATTAAGAGCAACAGCTTTGAATCAGGCTCACAGAAAATGTAGAAATAGATACACACAACAAAATAAAATGGGGACAGAAACACAAAAATAGGAGCACTGCGAATCAGTTCCAGTTTTTTAGGGGAGCTAAATATGGAAATTTTGAGCAGATAAGTTTGTTGCTCACATGAGAAATTCAGATTTGGGGCATTTCATTTAGCAGTGAGGAGCGTGTATGGAAAACTCAATATAGACCAGAGGATGCTAACAGATTGCATGCAACGGTAGTAATGAGGAAACTTATTAGTTGGAGTCTTTTCCAGTGGAGTTAAGTGATTTCATTTCAATGTTTACCCTGCTAGCCCAACTGAAAATGGAAAACTTCCATGGCTGTTTAACTACATACAAGAGGATGCATGCAGGAACTGCTGCCGTGCACCTTACTCACAAAATGCAAGCAGATATCTTTTCAAGATGTGAGTCTGTACCCAAAGACCCCTGGGGTTCTGGGGCTGTGCTACTAAAGTGATGGTTTGCTAAGACATCTCATCTAACACTGGCATTCATAATATGAAGACAAACTATTTGAGTAGGTGATGTCTTGTGAGGTTAGCCAAGTACTGCATTTGATGTTGATGGTCATTTTTCAGTTGAAAAGTGCAGAAGGCTAAGAGGAGACCTTCTTAATGCTTGTCAATATCTAAAGGGTCAGTGTCAAAAGGATGGGGCCAGACTCTTTTCAGTGATGTCCAGTGATGGGATAAGGGGCAGTAGGCTTAAATTTGAACACAGGAAGCTCCATGTAAACATAAAGAAAAGCTTCTTCACCTTGAAGGTGGCAGAGCCCTGGCACAGGCTGCCCAGAGAGGTTGCACGTCTCTTTCTCTGGAGAATTTCAATACCCACAAGGGAAGAGTTTGGGGCAACCTGCTCCAGGTGAACCTGCTTAAGCAGAGGGTTTGGATGGGATGATCATAGAATGATAGAATGGTTTAGGTTGGAAGGGACCTCAAGGATCATCCAGCTCCAACCCCCTGCCATAGGCAGGGACACCTCCCACTAGAGATCTCTATATGTCCTTTCCAAATCTTCCCATTCTGTGATTCTCTGATTCTGTGCAATTTTGCCATTAATTGCTAAAATGCATTCTAAATCTGAGCTCCATCTTTAGTATATACTCTACCTTTCTTAAAACACATGAGTATAACTCAACTTAGAGCAGCCTGAAACAGTTAGTTCTGCCTACATTTCTGCATTTGTAAGTCTTCTTCAAAAACTATTTCCAACATCGTGGAAAAATTCCACTGAACATTAGCCGGGTCCTGATTTTAGGTTAGTTTCCCTGAAGGACAAACACACAACCATATTTGCAAGATCATCCAGCCTGATGGCCTTCCTACTTGGCTGTCTCAATTCAGTTATTTCTAGGGGCCCATCACTTGGTATCTAGAAACATCTACTTGCAAAGACAACTGTTCAAGACATTGAATTTCACTACAAATTAAGGCTTTGGCCCTCTAGGATTTTTTCCCCTTTTCTGTGATTCACTTGAACCTCCTGTATGGCACAGGGATAAGCAGATTCCCTCAGCCTTTATCACAGCAGTACATCATACCCTGACTATACAAGACCTAAAAATGGATTGTTGTTGTTAGATGTACCAAAGAGAGAAAGGAAAACACAAGGGAATTTAAAAACATGCGTAAGATCTGCCCAGTGATTCACCAGATATTTTTATATTGGAAACAGAAGTGATCTGAAAATTAAGCATGTCTCATAGATCACAGGTATGTGTTCTCTACAAACGTTCCTGAGGACAAAGGGGAAAAAGTGCTGACATCTTAACCTACTGCATCCCCTCGTCCTTCATCTCTGCATTCTGTAATGTACAATGAAGTACTGGAGGCAAGAGAACCACGAGAACTGAAATATTTTTTGCTGTGGATCTTGGATTTGGGGTTGGATGTAGAGTTTTCTTTAAAAACACTAAAGACATTCGTACTATTGACTGCTTCAAACTATTTTATCATGGAAAATGTAAGGAGGTTTGGTTATGTTGGAAATGTCAGGGCCTTTGGGAAGAAAACACAGAAAACAGATGTTTGTTGTTTAAGGTTACAATGTAATTAAGCCAATGGGACTAATATTACTTATATGTCATTACTTAAGGAGCAGCTGTTCCTCCCGCCTCCGGCTTCGTTGATTGGATCATGTATATTTTCCACCCCCATAACATTGTCTCCTTGTCTGTGTAACTTTCCTCTTTCTAGTACGTTGGAAAGCAATGTTAACATAAATTTAAAGGTACTATCCTCAAATTTTTAGTGAACTAAAGTTCCTAAAGGCTTTCTTACTCTTGAGACTTGTAAGCAATATTCAGAATGGGGCTGCAGTCCATTAGTTTTGCCTGATCAGGAATTTATCCCAAGAAATCACAACTGTGCATAACAGACTCATATTGTTATAGAGGAATTTGCATTAGCTCCTGGAAAAAGTGAAACTGGTAGAAACTAAGAAAAGTTGCAAGTTAATAATACTAGAAAACACATGAGGAGAAAATACCAAATAATGCCTTATCTTGAGAAGGACTAGAGGAAAAAGAGCATTTGTATAGGTGCCAGCAGTATCAGGGAAAGGGTAGCAGCTTATTAAAGCTTCTAGGACAAGGCTAGCTTGAGGAACACAAAGACTACCAAATTGTACCCTATTTGTTGGCTACTGGAGTGGGCTGCCCAGGGAGCTGGTGGAGTTGCCATCCCTGGAGCTGTTCAAGGCAGGATTGGACATGGCACTTGGTGCCATGGTCTAGCCTTGAGCTCTATGGTAATGGGTTGGACTTGATGATCTATGAGGTCTCTTCCAACCTTGGTGATACTGTGATCATTTGCCAGGTACAATTTCATAATCACCAACCTCTGAGAAATCTGTCCTGCACTGTAAGAGATTTACATTACTTTTATCATTTTTTTTCTCTCTATGAATTCCAGGACTTTGAGGAAAATTAACCTGGACTAAGCTACAGCAAAGTGGTTAACTCATCCAGTCTTTTCTTGAACACCTCCAGGGACGGTGTGGTTATATCGCTTTTTTGCTGTGATATATTAAGCAATGTCTTACTTTATTCAGGGAGTTAACATATTGTTGCTGGCTTATAACAAGTTCTGTTCTTAGCCTTCTGTGAATCACTTTGCCTTTGTAGAGCAGTTCAAAGCCTCTCATGTAGTTAAAAATAATAACAAAAATAGGTGGTCTCCTTACCCATTAAGAAGCTGACAGCTTTGAAGTGTTAACTCCCAGTAGTATAGCCTCCATACAAGCCTCTAGAGAGGCTTATTAGTTAAAATATAAGCACATGTTATTACATTAATGCTCTAATCATATAGGGAGATGAGTCCTTCTGCTTGAGTTTAAAAATGACTTGGGTAAAAGTTGTGAATCTTCGTGTCCTTCACTGTTTTCTATACCATCATTGTACCCTTTCACAGCCATCATCTACCAAAGACACCTAAGATTTTCTGTTTCTTTGCATGTGCAATATTTTGCACTTATTTTTACTGTTAATATCTGAACATCCTATTTCTGCTCCTCTTCTACCTCAGTGCCATTTGAAGGTTACCTCTGCAAACTGGTAGCTAAGTACTTTCTGTGCTAAAAACTGTCCTGTGATGAATTCTTCTGTAGTTATAATTACAACACGCATTCAGCAAGCTAATCAGCTCAGCTACATAACTGAATAATACAAGTATGGCATTTAACATTCTTGGGTTAAAACTGAATTCTTTGCATGCCATGATTTCCTGCAAAGACAATACTGAAAAGCATGAAGCAACACTCCCCACCTCCTCACAGTCCCCATTTTATTGTTTGTTGGTTTAACCTTCTCAAGTTTAAGCTTCTAATAGAATAGAATAGAATGGAATCAACCAGGTTGGAAGAGACCTCCAAGATCATCCAGTCCAACCAAAGTTGATTTAGTTTAATATAAGGTCACTTTTCAGTGATGAAGTGAAATAATGTGCTTTTATTACAGCAGTAATTGACAATGTTAGGCATATTCCAAACCTGAGGAAGAACGTTTGAACTGTACTGGTTTGGCTGGGGTAGACTCATAGGCCAGTCATGGGCTGCAGGCTGTTGGCAGTTTGAAGTCATCCATGAGCTTCAGCTGTGAGGGGCAAAAGCCAAGGCAGCTGACCCCATCTGGCTACAGGTGTATCCCACTGCACAACCGTGCTCCCTATAGATGGGTGTGGTGAGGATGAGGGCTGCCACCTTTGTAAGGATTTGCTCACCCAGTTGCTTCAGAGGACTGCTTCCCCATTTCTTGTGACCACTCTACATTCATTGGGGTGAGTACTATACTGTGCATTGGTATAAATATTAATGTTGTCATTTCATTACATTTGTTTTCATTTTAACCTGTGAGTCTCCTTTTCTGATCTCCCTTCTTAGCTGAGGAGGGCTCACTGGGTGCTAGAACAACTGCCATAGCTTAGCTGCTGAAGCAGGGCATATAACAGACTGAACAACACAGCTGCTGGCTGCACTAGGGGATGGACAGAGGGATCTCACAGAAATTCCTTCATTTGCTGCTATGGAGACAAACTTGAAACTGAGACTGCTTCAGCACTTCAAGAACCAAGGATAATCTAGAGGTATTTAATTAATTCAAGTGTAAAGCCTACTTGTGTTCTACTTTTGTTTCTTGTAGGTTTGACTTCCATGTTTTGAAACATAGGTAAATAAGGTACAAAAATCACGTTACAAGGTAGAAGGTGGACTGCAAGCTACAGAGAAATGTCCCTGATCTCAGGAAGGGAGAGCTGTTATTTTTGACATAAAGAGCACATCTATAGAAGTGCGGGTTTGGGTCCTTTGATCTTGGGAAACTTTATTTGGTCCCAAGTCTGCTATTGCTAGATAGGGTACATCTGTCTCAGAGGGGGAGAAGGATCCTGGCATATGAGCTGGCAGGGTTTGTTGTAAGGGCTTTAATCTAGGCTGGAAGGGGGAGGGGGTTAAACACAACAGACAAACCAAAGGAGGCTGAGGGCGGTAGACAAGAGACAGGGGTAAAACCAGCAGCCCAGCTGAAGTGTATGAACACTAACGCATGCAGTATGGGTAACAAAAGAGGAGTTGGAAGCCTTGGTACAAAAGGAAACCTACAATGTTGTCACCATCAGAGAAGAGTGGTGGGATGACTCTCACAACTGGAGCGCTATAATCGATGGCTACAGACTCTTTAGGGGAGAGAGGTGAGGCAGAAGGGGTGGAGTGGCCCTATATATTAGGGATGCTCTGGACATCGTGGAAGTACAGATTAAGGATGATCAGGTTGAGTCCCTAGGAGTAAGAACTGGGGGAAAGGCCAACAAGGCTGATGTCCTGGTTGGAGTCTGTTATAGACCACCCAACCAGGAAAAAGAGGTTGATTTATTATTCTTTAAGCAGCTGGAGGCTGCCTCAATATCACCTGCCCTTGATCTTGTGCCAGTTACCTGCTAGGAGTTTAACACTGCAAAGAAGAGGCAGGGTAGAAGGTTCCTGGAGTGTATGGAGGACAACTTCCTATCTCAGCTGTTACATGAGCCTACCAGGGGTGCAGCCCTGCTTGACCTGCTGTTC
Organism: Tricholaema leucomelas; assembly: GCA_013400475.1. Taxonomy (NCBI): domain Eukaryota; kingdom Metazoa; phylum Chordata; class Aves; order Piciformes; family Lybiidae; genus Tricholaema lacrymosa; species Tricholaema leucomelas. The sequence continues at coordinate 66,946 of WAAF01009336.1, read as the reverse complement.
ATAAATAGAGAGGGGCTGGTGGGAGGTGTGGTGGTTGGAGGCTGTTTGGGGTCCAGAGCTGTTGCCAAGTGGGGTTGGTCTCTTCTCCCAGGCAACCAGCAACAGAACAAGGGGACAAAGTCTCAAGTTGTGCCAGGGGAAGTATAGGCTGGATGTTAGGAGGAAGTTCTTCACAGAGAGAGTGATTGGCATTGGAATGGGCTGCCCAGGGAGGTGGTGGAGTCACCATCCCTGGAGGTGTTCAAGCAAAGACTGGACGAGGCACTTAGTGCCATGGTCTAATGGTCACCCATGGGCTGGGTGATAGGTTGGACAGGATGATCTTGGAGGTCTCTTCCAACCTGGTTGATTCTATGATTCTATGTAGGTTGGAAAAGATTTTTAAGATCATTAAGCCCAACTGAAATCCAGCACTGCAGGTCACCATTAAATCTTGTCACTCAGTACCACATCTTCACATCTTTTAAATGCTTCCAGGGACAGTGACTTCAGCACTTCCTGGAGCAGCATGTTCCAGGCCTTAGCAGCCATTTTGGTGAAGAAATTTTTTCCTCATGTCCAACCTAGACCTATCCTAACACAACTTGAGGCCATTTTCTCTTGGTACTTAGGAGAAGAGACTGATACCTGCCTTGCTCCAACCTCCTTTCAGGTAGTTGTAAAGAGAGAGGAGGTCTCCTCTAGTACCTCATTTTCTCTAGGCTAAACAACCCAGGTTCACTCAGCTGCTCCTCAAAAGAGTTGTGCTCTAGGCTCCTCACCACCTCCATTGCTCATTTGGCTGGATCGCTTTAGGCTTTTCTGTTGCTGTCTGTAACCACAGAATCTGAATGGCTGCATGCAGGGGAACTTTTCAGCAGTCCCCAGCAGGAAAGCAGAGCTGAAATAACGGTGTTGGATATATGAAGATCAGAGGAGAAAGCAAAGTGGTGTGTTTGTCTTTAACTGTCATGGGTGCTGCTGAGACAGTTGTACCACATCAATTAAAGGTTGTGTTTGATTACATATTCAAAATATGAGAGTTCTTTGCACAGGTATACCAAAAAATGCTACTCTGTATGTTGAATGTGGGGTGATGGAATTCCAAGTGAGGTCAGAACCTGGTAGTCAGAATATCAATTTGCAGAAGAAGCTGCAGAGAGTTCATATGTAAATGCTTTGGCTTTACAAGTACAGGCTGTTCTTTCAACTCATTAGCTTGTAGTTTATTCTCTGCCAAATTGCCAATTAGAATAATCCAAAAAATATAATCTTCAGCAAATTGTAGAGAACAGTGACATTCATGACAATAGATTAATGCCAAGTATTTTAGTAACTGCTGAAGGATATACACCGTTTGGGTAATGAGTCAGAAGATTTGGGGTTATCCATTTTGATTCTACTCATTCTACTCTGTTTTTGTTTTCATCTAACTTGTAGTTGGTTTTAATACCACACAGCAGAGTATTTTCAGTGGAGATTTCACAGTATGTGAAATGCATCCTGGAGTTCGATTCAGGGAGCACCAGTTTTTGTCAACAGCTTGAGGCATATGATTTGCAAAGATGCTGAGAGCCCTTGATTTCCCAGGGTTCCAATCAAAGCACCAGGCCTCTGCGTTTCTTTTGTACCCAACAAGAAGCTCAGTATGTACTCTTATATTATATTAAAGTAAAACTGAGTATAGGCTGGATGTTAGGAGGAAGTTCTTGACAGAGAGAGTGATTGGCATTGGAATGGGCTGCCCAGGGAGGTGGTGGAGTCACCGTCCCTGGGGGTATTCAAGAAAAGACTGGCTGGGGCACTTAGTGCCATGGTCTGGTTGACTGGCTAGGGCTGGGTGCTAGGTTGGACTGGATGATCTTGGAGGTCTCTTCCAACCTGTTTGATTCTATGATTCTATGATTTGTCTCTAATAGGAACACTCTGCCACAGAACTCTCAGCCTAACTCATGTTTCCATCAAATTGCAAAATGCTGACTGATCTCCATATTCATTTAGCTACCTAATTGTTGAAAATGGAGCCCATCCAATGGCAGCTTTGCAATTTAAACATAGAATTTTGGTTCACAAGAAATAATTCTTTTTAACATAGAATGCTGTAGTGTGGAAAGACCAAATGATGTAACGGAAATTGTGACTTAAGCCATTGGTACCAGAGAAACAAACTTTCCCAGATAATAAGAATTAGAAAGAGCTAAAGAAATTGGAGAGAGGGAAGAAGCAACCCCGAGCAGGCCTTTCAGTTCTGATGCAACAAAAGTAACAGGAATAAAATAAGTGTGTGACTAGAGGTCTGTAGTGCTGAAGAGAACCAAAAAGAGAGCCAATGATCACAAAACTCCTTTTTTATGTTGTTGTTGTTTTTTCCCCTGACTTTCACAACATGGGTTTAAATTTTAATCTCCTCAAGAAAAGCAGGACTTTATTAGAAACATTGAGTTAATCACAACTACCAGGCAAAATATACTCCTGCATTTTATGTATCCTTCTTCACCCTTGCCAGTATTTCCTATCCTTGCCATAAAATTTATTGTCACTTGAGTTATGGCAACCCAAAACCTGTACAGAAATATGCTGTAGATTTATTCAATTAGATTTTTGAGGTTAAATAAACCTAGAAATCTAAAGAAATGGATTTTAAGGGAAATGCCTCGAGCTGGAATTATTGCACTTCTTAATCTTTTTCCTTTTGACTCTCCAAGGCAAAATGCAATAAAGCTTGCAGACTTTTTTTCCTATGAAATTGTACATGTGTAGTGTGAATGCTTGGAACAAAATACACAGTTTTACTAATCAGGGTTAGCAAGTAGAGATGTCTACTAGATACTAAATAATGGGAAACATTCTTCTTCCATTCAACCCTTCATAAATCTGCCTGAAAGAAAACTTAACCATTCTGCTGCTAATGTTCTTGTCTTTCTGTGTGTTCATAGAAAATAATGTGCTCTACATCACTTCATAACAGACGTTTTCATAAAACCTACCAACATGGCACTTTCCTACTCCATGCAAATGGGAAACCAATATTGTCATCCTATGCCATAGCACTGATCTGATTACCATTGAAAGATTAGCTGCTATAGCTTTGGATGCTATAGAAACCTCAGGTTGTACAGATAATTAGAGACTGAGAAGGACTTTGCCACGTGATCCTCCAGGGCATGAAGAACAGCAGCAGCTAGGCTTGGCTTCTGCTTTAAACTGTCCCTTGGAGAAGCTCCTCTCTGTTCAATGGCTACAGTGAGAAGTTAGGGCAATTTAGCCTAAGCTATAATTAGCCAGTGTCTATCCCTCCTGAGTACCAATGCAGTGACTTCCATAGACTTCTCTGGAACTGAAGTCAAATTTCTAGTCCATACTCTGGGACTGATGATTTGTGAAACTATCTCACATTAAGAATTCTGTTACATTGCTTGCTTTGTGGAAAGAGAGATTCTTAGCCTCGATTCATAATTCCCATTTAAAATTAACTTCTTTTCTTGTCAAAGAAGTAAATTGGCTAGCCATAAGTAATTCTAAAATGCTAATAAATTACAGAAAAACAGAGCCATGAAATGTTTGTATCTGGTTTTGGCAGGTGAAATCGTGTATAAAATCTGTATAGAAGATTTATACATATATATGCTCTATATTCTGTGTTAAAAAAGAATGTCTCTCATATATAAAAAGCTATATATAATGTGTGCATATACATTTTAGCTATGTCAAGTAGCGTGGGAATATATGCAATGGGCCACAGTCTAGTATTGAAAATGATGGACAAATATCTGAGCAATATTCTTCCTGAAACTAAAACCTGAAACATTGGACAAGAAAATCAATACACCAAAGTAGATTAAGGAATAATCTAAAATGTCTATAAAGCAAAACAAATCAGTGCAACCATCAAAAGTCTGAAAGGGCAGCCTAAAGAAATCCTAGGAATTTAAGTGAGATGAGAAGTCAATATTGAACATGGGCTGTCAGACAGAGACCATAGTGCCTACGTGTATCAAAACACCTGAGCTGAATTCCAAGATAAAGCACACTGTGACTTAGGCACACTGTGAGACTGAAATAGGAGGCAGAAAGATCTAGCAAGGACAGTTTGGAAGTCATAATTCTGCTGCAGACATTCCCCTTAGCTCAGAAGCATCTTTTCCTGTGTACTCTTCTCTTCTAGTTTGCCCTCACATTATTCTCATGCATCTGCTGATGAAGTCACACAAACTGCATCAGGGAACTCATTTAGCCTAAAAATAAGCCTGCAGAAAATACCTACACAAGACAGGAACGAACTATCAGCAATGTGGCAGGAATGTGGCCTGGCACTCTTACTGAAACAGGTGAAAATGTAGCCTAAACAGGAAAATGTTTCATATACCAGTCAAATCTCGTGCTTGTCTCTCAGAGAACAGTTCCCATGCAAAGCAAACAGGAAAAGCCCTTTAGTTCAGAAGCAATCTCATTGATCAGATTATGAATGTTGTGTATGCTTATGTCTTTTGCTCTAAAGGAGGAAATATTGGCTTTGTGACAGTACTCTCTATTTTCCACTTTATCAGATGGGGCAATGAACCTTCCATGTCTGTAATCAGCTGATCTGGCACAAAGTGGATCTTTGAAATGGGTACATACTTTTTGCTGAGCTGAACCTGAATGTTAATAAGAACAAGACGGGTTCATTTTGGTTGCTAAACCACACACCTACTATTTCTTCAACGCTGAGGGGAAGAAACAAGCTGCAAATACAATGGAAATTATTCAACCCTGGTGGCTGATCCTCAAAACATGTAGAAACTCATCTATTAACCTACCTGAATGCAATGGAAGTCTGAAGAGTAATCAGAACTGAAAATGTGTAATCAATAAGCAACATAGATCCTTCAGACAGACCCCAGAAAAGTTTGTGCTTATCTCAAATGGGTTTGTAATTCATAGAGGATAATAAAATTACCTGTTGCTGAAAACCCTTCCCTCTTTCCCCAGGGTGCTCAAGTATTTTGCCTTTGTTCAGGAAAAGACTGGATGAGGCATTCAGTGATGTGGTCTAGTCGACTGGCTAGGGCTGGGTGCTAGGTTGGACTGGATGATCTTGGAGGTCCCTTCCAACCTGGTTGATTCTATTCTATTCTACACGGAATGTTTGTGTATTTCTCTTGCTTTCCACTTCAAAGTGGGAGAGAAAAACAAATGAGGATTATTTTTGTTGTTTTCTTTTTCCTTATCCTTTTCTAAAGACATTATTTTTAAATGTTGTGTCTGCACACTACACATGGCAAACTGTAAAGGGCCTCCTGTAAGCAGTGATCAACAACTGCCATAATTTACACTGAGAAATGTTTGGGGCTCTATTGACAGGATGCTTATTTATATTTAAAAAAATCACATCACCAAGATTAATAAAAACATTCCTGATATTGCAATGGGTAGGTGAAATGAAACCTATTTAAAGTTCTACATATCTAACTGAGAATAGGAAGAGCATAGGAGATAATCTGGTTAACTGGGCTACAGAACTTGCATGGGGAAAAGAAAGGAACTCTGTGATCCTTACGTGTGCCTCTGGACAGTGAGGAGTGATAAAGAGCACATTTTTGAATTCAGCTCTAATTTCTAACAAGTATATTTAAGCATCCAATAAGGGTATAACTAAATGCCAGAGAACTTAGTCCTCTCTTAAGACAGAATTTCATGGACAGTCCTGCAGTCTTGAAAAATCATTCTGAAAGGAAGAAATGGCTGAGATGCCACAAGCTGCGCTACACTGACCATGTGTTAATACAAGGTGCTACCTAGATGTGCCATGATTAAGGCCTCTTACATGACAGTAGTAACTAAAACTACAGCACTAGGGAGATTTATTTTTTTTCTGACATTATTTCTTCATTTCTAAATGCTAGCAGATACTTGTCTGAGTTTAGAGTAAATACATCTTACAACCACTGCATGCAGCGGTGGTTATGTGAGTGCATTTCCATAAAGTAAACCATGGGGAAAGAAAAAGACTTTTAAACCTGTCCAATCAGTGTATTCAAGCAAAACAGTAAGTGACAAACAAGTAAACAAACTCATTTAATGAAGAGCAGCCTGTGAGACCCCAGTTCCTATCTTGGAAGGCTGAGGATGAGACTATGAAGTTTTATAGTTTTTACAATTTTATGATGCCTTACACAGAGCACAAGACAACCAGGCATACCTGCTCATACTTAGCCTGAAGCAATACTACTGCCAAACAAGTAATACCTGAAACAGGGGGTTGTGCAGCAGAGTTGAATGCTGAGAAGATCAAGAACACATTATACACCAAGTGTGCTGCAGCTACAAGCTACATCTTTATTTTCCCAGGGACACATGTTCAATGACTACAACATAACGGTACCTAATGATGGCTGGTCCCTTGTCACCATTGGTGTTGTGAAGGCAGAGAGCTGTCTGCCAGCAAAGAAATTCTCATACCAGAGAGATTCTCTAATGTCAAAACTCAGTTGTTTTGCCAGTTCATGCAGCTGAACAGGATGGCTGAAAAACAGCCGCACTTAGACTAGTGTGTCGACACAAGCAGGAGGTCTGTATCATGATCGGTACCATTGTTAGCATCCTTTTCCCTTGGGAATAGGAAAGGCAGCAAAAAAATGAGGTCATAAAGCCTCATCTAGAAGTGGGTTGGAGGCCCACTGCCTTCTACCAGCATTGGCCTGGAAACTGCTTGCTTTCACCACTCTGAAATGGACCAGAGAATGTCCTCTCACATCATGCTTTGGCAGCAAAAAGCTGCCCTTTTAAATGGTTGTCACAGGGTTAACTTAGTTGCTGACTGACTGGAGTGACAATAATAACTATTTGGATGTTGATGAGTGTATTAATTATCAAGGCAAAAGAACATATCACAAAAGAATCTTTCAGGAGTTACTGTAAAATGGATTGTGAGGCTGTGAAGAAGATAAGCTATAGCAGCTCTTTGCGTGATCACCTAGTTCTTAAGTTATGCAAAAGCAATAGGATGCACATCTGTAATCACAGAAGAGACATCTTTGTGCTGTATTTGGAGAGCCTGAGTTAGAAACAGACAACCAGCAACAGAACAAGGGGACACAGTCTCAAGTTGTGCCAGGGGAGGTCTAGGCTGGATGCTAGGAGGAAGTTCTTCAGAGAGAGAGTGATTGGCATTGGAATGGGCTGCCCAGGGAGGTGGTAGAGTCACCGTCCCCGGAGGTGTTCAAGAAAAGACTGGATGAGGCACTTAGTGCCATGGTCTGGTTGACTGGCTAGGGCTGGGTGCTAGGTTGGACTGGACGATCTTGGAGGTCTCTTCCAACCTAGTTGATTCTATTCTCTTCTAAATACAGAGGAGATTAGCAAGGGAAATTGCAACTACAACAATTTCTAGGAGCTAACTTTAATCCCTGACAAACCAGCCTGTGCCCTTGGCACACAGGATGGAAATCTCACCAGTCGCTCCTGGGAAGCCGGCTCACCCCTCTGCAGGTTTTTCCCTCACAGCACAGCTATTCCCCTTGTAACACAAGGACAGAAGCTCTGCTTCCCTTCGCTGGAGTCACGCTTGAAGTTAGTAGCAGTTTGTTCTTTCTATGTTTGTGCAGCAGAGCTGACCTAATCCTGTCCCCAGCAAACTTTCAGGAGGACGTGTGGATATCTTACGTAGGAATTTAATAAACGGATTCCCATCAAATCTGAACCATCCAACAGAGGAACAGCCTGTATAAAGCAAGGCACATAGCTGCCGTCATCACAGACCACTCGGGCTTTGCTCTCATGGTTACCATGATATCATCACAATCCCTCAGAGTGCGTGCTGCCTTCTCTCTCACCACGGATGTCAATTATTAATGCCTGTTCATCATAACAACACATCATCTAGAAATGCTTTCTGTTTTTTCCCTGTCTATCTTAATTTTTTTGTTCAATTCTCTCTCAATTTCTAATACAAAAGTGCTTGTAGAAAACAAATCCCAAAACTCTTTGCAGAAGTTGAAAAGAATCTCTTTGCCTCTCCTGGATTAACTGGCCTGCTAATTAGCCACAGCCAGTGTAGTGGGTATTTGTAGAGATCTGCAGGGCAGGTGGGAAATGTTTATACCGGCTAGACAACTGTTCCTGGTGCCAAAAGGAACAGGTGCAGATTTTATTGATGCAACAAACATGGAAACAAACCCAAACAAACACGCAGTTGATGGAGTGTGCTTCTGTATCACAAAAACAATACCTACAAAGTAAAACAGAAGTTCTACTTCTTGCTGGAGATGCTTGCAAATTTAGGATGTCTCTCTACCTTCTGAATCCTAACAGAAAAGATTTCACCTGAGGGATTTTAAGGAAGTTGTCCCAAAACATGTGGTCCAGTATATCCAAAGGAAATTAACTGACATATTTAGATTGCCATTTTTCTTGATGGTCTAACCTCATAACACAGCCTAAAATGCATACTACATGTGCAGTCAATGGAAAAGTTACCTCAGCATCAGCCTCCCACTAATACGATGGTCAGAGTATCACAGTCTCACAGTATCAGGTTGGAAGAGACCTCAGAGATCATCAAGTCCAACCTGTTCCAACAGAGCTCAAGGCTAGACTATGGCACCAAGTGCCATGTCCAGTCCGACCTTGAACAACTCCAGGGACGGTGGCTCCACCACCTCCCTGGGCAGCCCATTCCAGTAGCCAATGACTCTCTCAGTGAAGAACTTTCTCCTCACCTCAAGCCTAAATTTCCCCTGGTGTAGCTTGAGGCTGTGTCCTCTTGTTCTGGTGCTGGCTGCCTGAGAGAAGAGAGCAACCTCCTCCGGGCTACAACTACCCCTCAGGTAGTTGTAGACAGCAATAAGGTCTCCCCTGAGCCTCCTCTTCTCCAGGCTAAACAATCCCAGCTCCCTCAGCCTCTCCTCATAGGGCTGTGCTCGAGGCCTCTCCCCAGCCTCGTTGCCCTTCTCTGGACACGTTCAAGCATCTCAATGTCCCTCTTAAACTGGGGGGCCCAGAACTGGACACAGTACTCAAGGTGTGGTCTAACCAGTGCAGAGTACAGGGGCAGAATGACCTCCCTGCTCCTGCTGGCCACACCATTCCTGATGCAGGCCAGGATGCCATTGGCTCTCTTGGCTACCTGGGCACACTGCTGGCTCATGCTCAGGAGGGTATTGATCAGCACCCCCAGATCCCTTTCTGTTTGGCTGCTCTCAGCCACTCCGACCCCAGCCTGTATCTCTGCATGGGGTTGTTGTGGCCAAAGTGCAGCCCCCAGCACTTGGACTTATTGAACGCCATCCCTTAGTGAGGGTCTTAGTGGATAACCCTCTGTCAGGTCTGGAATCATGCTTCAAACTAAAAAAACTGATGGAGATGAAACCTGGAAGTTTCTTTTCTCTTTCCTATGGAGTTCTTCCAACTGCACCCTTTGTGGTTCACGCAAGAGAGCAATGGCAGGGCATGCAAAGTAAAACTAAACCCGGAGATGCAAGCCAGTAAAAGTGATAGATATTTGATTCTCAAGAAACTCTGACACTGCTGAACTTGTAGTTATTCTTTTTATGATTTTTTTTTGTTAGTTTTGCTAGAAATGTCTGCAAATTAGTCAAAGGCTAATTTTCTGACCAAATGTGTTGATCTAAGAAGTAGCAGATAACCATTTTAGTGAAGTTTGTGACATCTACATTTAAAAGATGTTATAACCACCTCATTTAGTGATTCTAGTCACATCTACATTTAAAAGATGTTATAACCACCTCATTTAGTGATTCTAGTCACATCTACATTTAAAAGATGTTATAACCACCTCATTTAGTGATTTTAGTCACATCTACATTTAAAAGATGTTATAACCACCTCATTTAGTGATTTTAGTCACATCTACATTTAAAAGATGTTATAACCACCTCATTTAGTGATTTTTAGTCACGTCTACATTTAAAAGCTTTTATATGCAAGGTTACTTTTGCATTGTTTTCAGAAGTCTTCTTTGCATCCAAGTCTTATCCACTATACTTTATCATCCCTGGGTGTTTTCTAACTTATTAAAACAACTTCCTCTTTCTTTCTTTTTTTTTTTTTTCTCCAATTGCTGCCTGTGAATGAAGTAATTTTCAAAAGCATTCCCAGATTCCTTTTCTCATTACTATCTCAATAGTCCACGTTAGTGATTAGCACATGACATTTTTTAGTGCACTAATCTACGTGGCCTCACACCATTCAAACTATTTACCCTAATTGTTCATTTCATACATTTCTCAAGCAAGTATCAAAAGATGAAACTGAGAAATCCATATTTTGGAGCATGCTATTTGCATATACAAACAGACTTGCCAATGTTAGCTTCTCAGCCACTAAGACAGGAAGCAATTGTTACATTTAGGAGGAAGTTCTTTACAGTGAGGGTAGTAAGACACTGGCACAGGTTGCCCAGAGAGGTTGTGGATGCTTCCTCCCTGGAGGTGTTTAAAGGATGAGGCCTCGAGCAACCTGCTCTAGTGGGAGGTGTCCCTGCCTATGGCAGGTGGTTGGAGCTGGATGATCCTTGAGGTCCCTTCCAACCTAAACCATTCTATGATTGATTAGGAAAAAAAATAGAATATCGTTACACAACATTCTTCATTTCTACCTGGAAGCTCTTTTGGGGTTTGGTTTTGGTTTTGTTTTTTAGCCAGTGCTTAGAAAATGCTTAATTGTGAGACCTTTGATTTCTTTATGCAAAACAGGAAACCTGTAGGTCTGTGAATATTCCTTCAGATGGCTGTCTGCATAATTAATTCTATAGTAGGAATTCCTCTGTTGTCCTGTGCCAAATAGTGATTATGACAATGGTAATTGTTTAAAGAACAGAGAATTAGCATACAGGTATTTATCCAGTGCAGGATTACTGAAGAATTAGTAGTAGGCACGAGCATGCAGCAAAACAATGGAAATTTCTTAGGAAATATTTTGCTGAGGTTGATTTACAGAAATGCAGATGTTAAAAACAGGTGGTATGACTCATTTGTTAAACTGTCAGGAATAATCAAGTTGATCTTTCTTCTGTGAAGTATCGCAAAGTATTCTACCTGAATGATGAGTCAAAGTTCTTCCCTGTACTTCAATTACCTGCCTGAAAGAGCTGTGATATTTAGCTCAAGCTCTAGATGAAGGCTCTGTAACTTTTTGCAGCTTCTCCTTTGATACCTGTGAGGAGCCTTTTCAACTTAACTATTGTGTCTAAAACATCTTAGCAGAGTACCTGCAGCAATAGCCTACAAGTCAAATCCATGGGACATGCTTACTGCAGAAGCACAGGAGGGCAGAGGAGGATGCAGGTGAATAGCTCATGAGTGCTTGCAAGTCCTTGTCCATGGCCATTTCTCCCTCAGGAAGTTGTATGTAAAATGGGAATGGAAGGTCTTGGAAACTGCTGCCATGTATATAGAAACAAGTGTGAAACAGGCATGTGTCACCGTATCTTATTTTGTTGTCAGTACAAAGAAGCTCTCATGCCACATCCAGATGTCAGCACTGTCTAGCTCCCTGTAAGTTACTCAGAACTCTTTAGGGCCTTTCTTATTTATGACTTTGGCCACACCACATAAATACAAGTTACCTGCAAAGGTAACTGTGTTTTGTCCACCTTTTCCAACTTTTGTGTTGAAAATGCTTTTCAGGAGATTCCTTAGAGAATGTTGTGTCTGTCTGGATTAAGAGAGACAGAGAGAAATAGTCTCAGAGGGAGGATAGTACTCTGTGAAGAGATGCATTCTCCCTTGCTGAGGAGGATATATTCATGGCTCTCACTCATGGGAAACATGGGTGCTGAGACCATGTCCAAAACCTGTTTTTAAAACCAGCATGAATGGAGACACCACAAACAAAAAGAACAAAACTTCGAAACAAACCCAGTAAATTACTTTTGTTTTGAACTGCAGTTATGAAATTGAAAGCTCAGCACTTTAAAGAACAAAGTTGTTATTCGGGTGTCTAAGGATGAATATAGGAGTACAGAGTCAGGCAGGTGTTTGACACATTTGCTATTAGAATAGAATGAAAGCATTCTGAATAGGAACTTTGTTTTGCACCTTGTATAGAATGAAGCATATTAATAAGATACAGCCAAGATGATAGCAAGTAGCCTAGTCTATCTTCTGTGTTTGTGGCTTTTCCCATATTGTCCCACCTGTAGCTTTTCCCAATAACCTGTGTCTTTTCTTAGAGATAGAAAATACTCAGACTTTTCTGTCTGCTCATCTTGTAACCAATGATAATTTAATCCAAGCCAAAGCTCTTAGTCAGTGCTGTCATTGGTAGTTGTAACATTTAGTAATAATAAAAGGCTTCTAAGAGTTCTATTCTCAGTACCACCATTGACTTTCTGCATAAAAATTTCCAATCTCCTCACATATTTTCTCATTCCCTATCCTTTGGTCTAGTCTATTTAAATGGAGAACTCTTTCATCCCATACTTCTATACTACCTAGGAGTGGGTGCTTTAGATATCTTCCTAAAATAATCCAGCCACAATGTTTTAGAAGAGTCACTGATCTGCTGTAGCTCACACAAGGTTTCCCACTGCTGCCAGTGTTCTTTAGTATGCAGATAAAGAAACCTTTGCTCTTGCCATGTTTAGTAGCATAATAGTAACTAGATACAGGTGTTTTAAATCCAAGCTAAATGAAAAGACACAGCATATACATAATGCCTGTGGCTGCTATTTATAGGACTGAGGGTTTCTCCACAAGCTTGTGGTGACAGATGTCTCATCCTAGCTATACTACAACATCCATGAAGTCTTCCTAAAAATCACATCACACAATTAGCAAACAGCATTAGAAAATGCACTCAGTTTATAAAATATTTAAAATAATTATGTGTGATTATGTCATTAGCTCCTAAAGCACAGAGCAAAATGCTAAAGTTACTGCATGAGTCACTCAAACACCAAATCTCCATTTTCAGTGTCAATTGATCGCTGCTCACCGATTACAGGTTTTGATTAAATTTGATTAATGTAATTGCTCTTAGTTTGGTGGCAAGTGATATAACAAGTGTGGTTTTCACTTCATAATTAGCTTCTGAGTCGATTTAGACATCAGCTTATTAGTTTAATAACACACCAAATTCTCCACAGCTCACCAGCTCTGGAGTCTTCCAAGGTACCCAGCCAGTCTCTCAAAAGACCATTGGACTGTGTGTAAATTGGATTCCTAGACTGCTTATGAAAGGATCAGCTTTTGAAGTAAGTAATCATCATCTCTCCAACAAAGGGAGTTGATTTTAGAGAGTGTTTTGTGAGAGATGCTCACACTGCTAATTAACTGAAAATATTAGCCTGAGTACAACCCTTGGTGGTGGCTGTGAGACTGCAACCTGCAGCTTACATTGCCAGCTTCTTGTGCTTCCTTTGTGGACGTTTGCACCTATCATTCAAGAGGGAACTTAGATCCTATTTTAAGGGTTTTGGTGAAGTAACTGGTTTCTGTTCCTGCTACCTATTTCAAATTTGGATGGCAATAGAAATCAGTCACAATAGCACAAGTGGAGGCTTTTTGTTGGTGGTGGCAGCAATTTTGCTGTAAAATATTTACAAACTGGGTAGAGCCACAAACTCTTCTGTCATGAGACCTTGAGATAAAGCCTGAGCTTTCCTAATAATGGGAGAAATATGCACAGAGAAAACTTGCATGCATACAGTTCTAAAGAACGTGGTATTGGTCTCATAGAATCATAGAATGGTTTAGGTTGGAAGGGACCTCAAGGATCATCCAGCTCCAACCCCCTGCCTATGGCAGGGACACCTCCCACTAGAGCAGGTTGCTCAAGGCCTCTCACTGTATTCTTGAAACCAACAGAATCAGAGTTTTCCAGCACTGAATACTTCAGAGAAATCTAATAAAAATAATATAATAGAAAACTAATAATCTAGTGACCACACTGGAGCTGGCACATGGTTTTTTATTCATACTACAGCTAGTTTTCCTTCTCTGCTTCATGGATACTGAAATAATCCTCACTCTTCTAATTCTTAATTAAGGGAAGACTGACTTTCAAATATCTCATTAGTTTTCAAGATCTATCTTTCATTTCTTCTATAATCAATCCTTTGTCAAAGAATATTCCCAGTAGCAATCAGTGTCTGATGTCAAAACCATCTCATAAACTGATTTACTTTGTGTCTTAATTTTTATTTTTTTTTAGGGGCTGGAGATGAAGAATGTATTTATGGGGTTTTTTGTTTGTTTATTTTGTTTGTTTGTTACTGTGCTTTAAAAATACATACACATACTGAATTTTGAACCACCATCTCCAGCAGTAACAGCACAGTTGCTAGGAAAGGTTGCATGCACATCTTTTATCAACTGGTTGTGGACATAGTTGGCACCGTGATCTTTCCTAGAAAACTTGACTGACAGCTATGAAATACAACTATAAATACAGTTTATATAAAGAGCTGGGAAGCCTGCCACACGAGGAAAAGCTGAGAGAATTGGGTTTGTTCAGCCTTGAGAAAAGATGGCACAGGGGAGATGCTATCACCGTGTTTCAGTGTTTAAAGAGTGGCTGCAAAGAAGATGAAGGCTCCCTTTTAACAAGGAGTCACATGGAAAAGGTAAGTGGTAATGGGTACAACTTATTCCTGGGGAAATTTGGGTTTGGAACATGAGAAAACATTATCACAATGAGGTCAGCCAATGGAATAATCTCCCCAGGGAAGTGGTAGATTTGTCAGTGTTGGACATCTAAAATTCAGATGGACACTTTGAGCCATCTTGTCCAAACTGTGCTTTTGCCTAGCAAGGTCCCTTCCAACCTGGCATTCTATGATAATACATCCTTGTAAGATCTTTGGTCTATTCACATCCTCTCCCATGTGTCTATCTGTCTATTTTTCCAATCAGTGTCTTGTGTTAGTCAAAGCAGTCCTTCTATTGCTTTTCCTGCAGTTCTACATATTTCTGATCAGTTTCACTTGCCTTATGCATATAGAATAGAATAGAATCAACCGGGTTGGAAGAGACCTCCAAGATCATCCAGTTCAACCTAGCACCCAGCCCTATCCAGTCAATTAGACCATGGCACATACAAAACATATGTAATTGGTTTCATCAGTAATTACTGGGTTTCTAAGTGTCACTAAAGCAGGTTTCACTAGAATTTCATTCTGAAAAGGCAAACCCAAGCATAACAGTCCTGTCTACTTTCTGTAGTGCTCTTCACACTGTTGCCAGCTTCTGCCAATAGAGTACTGCACGTATGCGCCTTGAGGGCAGCACTACTCTTAATGTCTATGTTTACTACTGCATTAAAGCAAGGCTGTATCTTCTGCAGCAACTTTTTTCCTTTAGCCATACAATCTTTGTGATTGCTAGCCTAACTGCATCGTTCCACTCAAAAAGGAGCTGACATGTTCCCTGGTTATTGTCAATCTATGCTACTGATGGGTTTTTTTGTGGTGTTTCAACTAACCTGTGCATTGCAAACTCTGATCCCATCAAATATAGATATAGGTGCACAAAACAGCAGTGCTACACAGGTGGCCTTGACTGCCACTCTCATTTTCTGCAAGGGTTCCAGTGAAAGTATCTCTACTACAGAAAGCATAGGTGAATATTTAAATGTTGGGAAATTCCTGGTCTGAACATACAAGTTAACCAATATGCCTGTGTTACAAACACACACACACACAAAACCCAAAACAAACAAACAAAAAGACTTACCACTACAGGCAACCAGGCTTGTGTGGATAGATTCAGTCTTAAATTTGGAGAGGTGACCAAAACTAAATCCACTCTAAGTTCAGAGTAGTGACTTCCACAACATTGGGCCAATTGATGTTGGATATAAGTTTGGTTTTCAGAGCCTTGAAAGCAAGCTGTAATAAAGCCAGAAGAAGACACATTTTAGCCTGGACTTTTCCACTGCAAAGTATCAGCCAGCTAGATTAATTGATTGATATGACAGCAGAATGGAGAGATCCATGGGAGAAAAACAAATGTTATGGGGAGTTCAAGTCAAGATGTGGAAGGCATCAAAAAAGATTGCCACCTCAAATTTTCACTGTGTTCCCTGCCACTAAGCCAAGCCTTTCCAAATAAAAAAATATAATGTGTTCCATATGACTCTACCTACCTGCTGTGTAACAGTTGAGTAAGCCTGTGAACATCACCCTAGGGCCTGGTGAGTAGGATGTTTTCATAAAAATACATAACCTCCTTTGAAACAATATACTCCAATATACATATGAGAAGGACCTGAGATTGTTAACTAACTTACAGAGCAGGACCAGCTATTTTCAGTGTCCTGTGGTACAAACTTACTGAGAAATAAGGAAGCAATTACTGTGAGGTAGAAGTAATCTGAAAGAGAAGGCTGTAGAGAACTTGGTGTGCCACTGTGCATTGTGGACAATTCATAAGGGCTTCACACTGGGACAGCTCACCTTTAAAACAACACCACAGATTTGTCTTCCTGCTACAAATAAAAGTTTCATTTTCTTTGGAGCATATTAGAATTTCTCTCAGCCGTCTGCACTACCCCAGACCATGTCAGGTGAGAGGAGTGTGGGGGAGAAGAGGAGCATCCACTCGTTGGAAGCTGGGTAAGTGAGAGCAAAAGCAAGAAATTGCCAATTACAATGCAATTACTCCTCAGGCATGACTGTACTGGAGTGCTACCCACTCACCAACTGTCCATATCTGTGGGCTGTCGCTAGTTTAGCTTTACTATAGTTAAGGAAATGTTGCATTACTTGTCATTCAGATAGACTGCCTGAGTTTAAATACTGCATTGGTTCTCATGGGAATTTTTAAAAGATGTGTTGCTGTTAAGCTTTTTTTTTTTTTTGGAAGACAGACAAGTACAGCTAGTTTGAGAAGCACAAGGCAGATTTATCACTGTAAGCCCATTTGGTTTGTTATTTTCATATCTAAATAGCTGTATAGATAATTTCAATGTGGATAATGTGCTATATTACAAAGCACGATATACCAGGCCAAAAAAGAATCCAGATCTTCCTCCATCCCAAATTATGGTTTTGAGGACATATTGGACTGGATAATCTTGGAGGTCTTTTCCAGCTTGATTGATTCTGTGATTCTGTGATCCATGAGTTATTTAAATTGGAATAAACTCAGCCTAAATGAAGGAACTTTGCAGAATAAGATTTAATTTTGTTACATAGACACAGAATCACAGAATGGTAGGGGTTGGGAGGGAACTCACCTTCCAGAGCAGGGTCATGGAGCAGCATCTAGTTGGGTTAATCACTCCAGAGATGAAGAATCTGTCACCTCTCTGGGCAGCTTGTTTCAGTGCTCTAACACCTTCAAAACAAAATTCTATCTCGTGATTAGATGGAACTTCTTATTTCCTGGTGACAGAGTAAAAGCCATCAGATCACTCAGGTAACAGCCAGATTTTCTACTAAGAAACACAAGGAGTTTCTCTGCTATTGTGGAACAATGAAGCAGAAGAATAGGGAAGGGAGAATTAAAGAGAATTATTGTTTCAAATCTTATTTCAACCACAGAGGTAGAAAATAGAGGCTGTTTTAAAAAACAGCCCAGCTGTAGGTTCCTTTCTACCAGGAACAAAGGCAGGCAACTAAATACTGCTCCTCATTTTAGGTCATTCATCTGCATGCTCATTTTCCTGTGGGAAGAACATCTTCCCCTTCCTTCCTCTACATTTTCTACTCAAAAGAATCTTGTAGGTTGTCTGTTTGTTTGGTTTTTAATCCCTTCTACTGCTTCCCATGGAAAAGTTATAGTAGGCTTTCAGAAGAACTGTAAAAGATGTTTCTACTCCAGTAACACTTTGGGTCTGACAAGGTGCTTACAAAAAGGAAAGGGCAGCATCTACTAGACCACACTGTAATCTGCTTAGGTGTGAGGCTTAGAAAATTCCTTGTGCTATGAACATAACGAGCAGGCAGTCATTTCAGCAGAACTTGGTGACGTCAAATATGGGCTTTTGAAGGTCAGTAGTTGAGATGATCTACATTATTACAAGTTTAGAGAAGGACCAAAAGTTCTTTGATCTGCATAAAATGTCCCATCAATTATTTTGTTGACCTTTGCAAATAATTAATTTTAAAGCACTATATGTTTTGGTGATCTACCTCAAGGAAAAAGAGGCCAATGATTCAGCACTAGGCTGCAGCCATTATTCTAATCATTTATAACTGTACATCCAGAGTGAAATAACTTTTCCCAAATAAGCTCTTAAAGCAGATATGTAATAATTTTCTTAAAAGATACTTCTCTGACACAGGTATATTAAAAAAAATCAAATCTAACTGTTTGTTTTTTTTTCCCCTTAAAAATGTCTGCCTTTACAGATAAGGCAGTTCTATGGTGATATTTTCTTAATAAAAACCCAATCAAACAAAAACACACCAAAAAAAACCCCACAGACAAAAAAATCTAAACCCAAACCAACAACAAAACAAACCAAAAAGACCAGCTTCAAGCTTTATCAAATCAATTACTCTCAAGGTTGGGGTATCCATGAAAATAGAATAGAATAGAATAGAATAGAATAGAATAGAATAGAATAGAATAGAATAGAATAGAATAGAATAGAATAGAATAGAATAGAATAGAATAGAATCAACCAGGTTGGAAGAGACCTCTAAGATCATCCAGTCCAACCTAGCACCCAGCCCTATCCAGTCAACCAGACCATAGCACTAAGTGCCTCATCCAGGCTTTTCTTGAACACCTCCAGTTATTATGACAGACACATTTTAAATTTGTTTAGCTTTCAGAGTAAGAAGCAAACATGATAAAATGCAAAATAGGTTCTGTAATGGGACCCAGAAATAAGCATATAGTCTTTGAAGATTTCTACATATGGATGTGATAGATTTTCTTTTCTGCAAAAGGCAAGGAGAAAATAGTTCAAGTGGAGAGAAAACAAAGGAGAGAGAAATGGCCAACTGTCTATGTATGTTAAAATCACAGTATCACAGTATTACCAAGGTTGGAAGAGACCTCATAGATCATCAAGTCCAAGCTGTTACCACAGAGCTCAAGGCTAGACCATGGCACCAAGTGCCACGTCCAGTCCTGCCTTGAACAGCTCCAAAACAAAAATAAGACTATAAACCAGAAGTTAATACAAAAACAAATAAGGAGAAAGTACACAAATGTACGGAGACTGGAGAGAGGAAAACAGCTTGGAAAAGAAGCACAAAGAGGAAAAAACCTCACAATAGGTGGATTGATTATCTTAATCAACATAGTGAAAGCAGCTTTAACAGCTGACTGGAGAGTTTTCCTGAGTAAAGGTTATGTTAAAAAGCAAAGCTGAATCACTTTTGGTCCACTTAATTACAGAAACATAAAAAAAAGACTGACAAATAAAGTGCATATGATGACAATTCCGTTTCAGACTAAGCAAGAGAGAGAAGTTATACTGCTATGTCAGTGTGTGTAGTTCATGCAGCAAAAAGGTTATATTTTGGTGCTAGCACTGATCTTCTCAACTTTCCATCATATGAGTCATCAGTGACATATCTGTATTCTAAAGGAGTTATAAAAACATATTTGCAAAGTGACCATGTCTGAATGATCACTGTTCCTACTGAAGAAGGCATTCAGAAGTGATTAATGTCCTGACCTAGGAGAGTTATTAGTCACATGCTTCAATGAAACTTAACAAATCTCAAATAATTTCTGTAAGATTATTCATGTGCTTGAACTTCAGCAAGTGCTTCACCTCAGAAAAGCTTAAACCCCTCTGTGATACTCTGCCTCACATCACTCTGTGCATGCTGCAAAGCATCGGCCACATTGCTACTGCTTATTTCAATCTTTGTGTTGCATCACAAACTCACAGTACAACTTGAAGGAAATATTGCATCCTTTACCTTTTGGACACTTTGCTACAGTAGAGTAATGAAAGTATACCCAAATTACTTCCTAGATTATATACGAGAAGAATTAACAATATTAGGAAAATCAGTAAAATCTGAAATGATGGATGAGGAGACCCCTAAAGCCATGCACCAGAAATCACAGAATCACAGCAACATGCAGGTTGGCAAAGCCCCTCAGGACAACCAAGTCCAACCGAGAACCCTACTCTACAAGATTCCCCTTAAACCATAGCCCTAAGCACCACATCCAAACCACCTCTAAACACATCCAGGCTGGGTGACTCCACTACCTCCCTGGGCTGCTCATTCCAGACCCTGATCAGTCTCTCTGTGAAAACCTTTTTCCTAATGTCCAATCTAAACCTGCCCAGCCTCAGCTTGAGGCCATTTCCTCTTGTTCTGTGTCCAGTTACCTGTGAGAAGAGACCAGCACCAGACTCTCCATTAGGTAGTTGTCGACAGCCTCCTCTTACTGAGACTGTTGTGCAGAGTACATTTGGAGGGAGTGAGAACCTACATCACTATGCAAGGCAGATGTATGTGTGTATCTCACAGTGTTTCAGAATAGAATAGAATCAACCAGGTTGGAAGAGACCTCCAAGCTCATCCAGTCCAACCTAGCACCCAGCCCTAGCCAGTCAACCAGACCATGGCACTAAGTGCCTCATCCAGTCTTTTCTTGAACACCTTCCGGCACAGTGACTCCACCACCTCCCTGGGCAGCCCATTCCAATGCCAATCACTCTCTCTCTGAAGAACTTCCTCCTAACATCCAGCCTGGACCTTCCCTGGCACAATTTGAGACTGTGTCCCCTTGTTCTGTTGCTTTTTTTGGTTTAGGTTTGTTTTATTTTTCCCTTCACCCCTGCTGGAGGTAGGTACTCACAATGACTATTTTTATGGACACAGCACAGAAACCAAGCAGCATTGCAATGCACCTGTAAATGTTTCTGATAGTATAATGGTTAGGAACCTCACCATCAATTGGCCACACACAGGTGCAGCTGCCATTGGTGAGCAGTTCCATCAGGTCTTTTGGCTGCAATGACCTTGCAATTATTTGCAGAGATGTTATCTGTGCCTCGGTGAGACAAACAGCAGGTAGTTACTTGCACATGTAATTGATGGTGAATGCCTGGAGAGCAGCCCTAAGGAAAAGGACCTGGGGGTCTGGGTTGATGAAAAGCTCAACATGAGCCTGCAGTGTGCACATGCAGCCCAGACAGCAACCCTGTGCTGGGCTGCAGCAAGAGCAGTGTGGCCAGCAGGGCAAGGGAGGGGATTCTCCCCCTTTACTCTGCTCTCCTCAGACCCCACCTGGAGTACTGTGTGCAGTTCTGGAGCCCCCAGCACAAGAAGGACATGGAACTGCTGGAGCCAGTCCAGAGGAGAGCCACGAGGATGATCAGAGGGCTGCAGCAGCTCTGCTATGAGGACAGGCTGAGAGAGTTGGGGCTCTTCAGCCTGGAGAAGAGAAGGCTTCGAGGAGACCTTAGAGTGGCTTTGCAGTATCTGAAGGGAGCCTATAGGAAGGCTGGGGAGGGACTATTGACAAGGTCTGGTAATGTCAGGATGAGGGGGAATGGGTTTGAACTGGCAGAGGGGAGATTTAGACTGGATGTTAGGAGGAAGTTCTTTACAGTGAGGGTGGTAAGACACTGGAATGGGTTGCCCAGGGAGGTTGTGGATGCTTCCTCCCTGGAGGTGTTTAAAGCCAGGCTGGATGAGGCCTTGAGCAAGCTGCTCTAGTGGGAGGTGTCCCTGCCTATGGCAGGGGGTTGGAGCTGGATGATCCTTGAGGTCCCTTCCAACCTAAACCATTCTATCATTCTACGTATAGAAACATCTTAGCAATGACTAAGGCCAAGTTCTTGTTAACAGAGAAAAACATTGCCAAAAGAATCACATTAGTATAATTTTATGTTATTGAATAAAACCAATTTTCAATCAATGGCCATTTTGAGTTGCACCACCAAAAAAAAAGAAAAAGAAGGGGAAAAAAAGTTGGAAAGAAACATGTTTCCTGATTCACACTTTGTTTGCTGCCCAGAAGCTGATGATGCCCTGAGTAAATCTGGAAGTCCTGTAATTATTTTCTGAAAGGGATGGTTTACAATCAGTGAGCTGTAATGAGCTTAAACATCATCATTTTTCATCATTTGCTCTTAAAGCAATTATGCATCCTGTAGCTGTTAATACATATATACATGTAGATACATGCATGGAGAACCATCATTTCTGTTATTTACCCATAATGTTCTAATTTGAAAGTATAAAAACAGATCTGATGTTTATTCCTATCACACAGGGCTTTGGGGTTTCAAATAATTTAATAAAGATTTCAGATGAAGTTGGAATAGTTGGTGACTCATAGGTCATCAGTGGGTGGCAGGTGAGAGAAGGGAAAGCCTAAAGCAGTTAAGGTTTTAATGAGACTCAGAGCTAGTTTTCAATTCAGAACATTATTATTTTTTCTTTATATTTTAACCAATACACAGTGTTAAATATATTCTCCTTCCTCAACTTTTGCTTAGGCTACTTTGTTCTTTCCCTTTTCCCCAGAGATTTTCTGAAAATCAAAAACATTCTATCAGAGTTTAATAAACCTAAAGTGTTGGCTTAAATTTCATTGTATTTACTATAATGTTATTCTTAAAGGAAAGAGTTGGGGGGGGGAGCGAATTAAAAGACAACAGTTTCAATTATCAGTTTTGATTCTTAAAACTTCACAACTATTGAGGACACAAAAAAATGACATGGAAATTATGTGGTTTAGTGATGCAACTTTCCTTATACTGAATGTATTTACCTGTGAAGAGAATCACAGAATCATAGAATCAAACAGGTTGGAAGAGACCTCCAAGATCATCCACTCTTAGATCTCCTGGCCACCTGGGCACACTGCTGGCTCATCTTCAGCCTACTATCTACCAGCACTGTCAGGTCCCTCTCAGTCTGGCTGCTCTCAGCCACTCTGTCTCCAGCCTGTAGTGCTGCTTGGGATTGTTGTAGCCAAAGTATAGAATCCTGCACTTGGCCTTGTTAAATCTCATCCCATTGGCCTCTGCCCACCCATCCAGCCTGTCAAGGTCCCTCTGTAGTGCTCTCTTACCTTCCAACAGGTCAGCACCTGCTCCTAGCTTGGTGTCATCTGCAGACTTACTGATGATGGACTCAATCCCATCGTCCAGATCATCAGTAAATTTGACAAGCATCTATGAGTTTCCAAGTAAGTTCAGTTGAATATGTTAACATTTTTTTATTTCAAGAAAACTGTCTCAACCATGATGAGGTTTCATGACAAGGGGTTTGGATGTTATAACCCACCAGAGAGCCCTACCTGAATTACCCAAAGTGCATCTTCAGTTGAATGCTGAAGCTGAGCTTTTTCTTCTCATTTGGTTTCACAATAGTTTTGTGATGGGGAATCTTTCTGTCATCCTGGAGATGGGAAGCAGCAGGTTAATGAAGCTATGAGTCAATTGGACTGGCTGGATAACTGGATAGTGAAAGGAGCGTGCAGCAGTGTCCCTAAAATCAAATAGAAGCCAAAGATAAACTTGAGTTTTCAACTATATGGAGGTCTTTGAATAGTTTCTGGTCCCTTTTTTAAGCCTGTGTGCTTCCATAGAGAGCTTGGCTTCATATTTTCCCTCTAGAAATATAAACCATCACTGTACAGTGACAGGACATATGATTAATCTACTTATTTAAAAAACAAACAAACATCCACCCACCCAAAAAAAAACAACCAAAACCCAACCAACAGAAAAACCCAACCAACTGAAAAAAACACCAACAAACAAAAAGCCCTATACAAAACCAAAACAATTAATGATTCTGGTACTGTATTCTTCTTCCACTTTCTGTAGCTTCTCCAATCTATTCTGTCATTCTTTACCAATGACTTCAAAGGAACAAACATGACCTGTCCTCTTCACACTGAAGAGGAATAGAACCTCTTGAGGTACACAGAAGGACAAATATAAACGTGGCTTAGAGTCTGCCAAAACTGTTTCACAGAGCTTTTTGTTAAAGAAACCAAGAGACAAGGCAAAAGTCTGAAGTTCTGCTTATCCACCCCTCTGCACCTCTCTTATTTGCACAAAATGAAGTAAATGTTGAGATTGAAACCACATTGACTCAGCTCTCTGCCTGACAATCTGAAGGTAGTGTTCTCTCCATTACTTCTTGTTCTGCTGGTAACAGGCATATGAGGATTCTGTTTCAGCGATCTCACAGCAGTAGTGACTGCTCTAACAAGCACAGAGAGAAGAGCACTAGCTTTTAGGGGAAGATAAGAATATGTGAACAAATTCATCCTCCCAAGGTTTTTGTGATACCATCTATGGTCTCTCATGCATTGACTCTGAAGGTAAATATTAATGAACTTCACAATTCAAATCTCTAATATGAAAGTTGTCCTTGGTCAATTAGAATGATCTCAAGGCTATTACTCACTATTGAGGTCAGTTTGATAATCTCTGTCCATGCCATTTCATAAGGATCTTGGAGGCAAAGTTGATTAATTTATTTTCTATATTTTCACCTTCTGCAGATCTCACACAAAGGCATTTTAAAGAACACACATCCCACACAGCTTTTTCTATGCATGTGCAGACTTATGCAGGAGACACAAAGGACTGTCCTCCAATGTAACAGGGCAGGACTGGGGATTGACCAGGATTTCATTAACAAACCCTACCAATAATTCAATGGCTACTGGTATAAATTTTATTTTTCATGTTATTAACCAAAGATTTGTCATTCTCACTGTCACTGTATCTAGGCCAGGAGGTGAAGATATCATTTTGTTAAATATTAAACACAATAGGGAGGAGTTTTTTTGTTGGTTGGTTACTGTTTTGTTGGGGGGGGGGGTGTTGGTTGGGGGTTGGGTTTTTTGTGTTTTGTTTTGGTTTTGATATTTCTATTTTAATGAGAAACAAAGTAATTAAACAGAGTGAAAGAAAGAGGAGAGGGAAGAGTGAAACAAAGCTCTTCAGCATGACAGGTGGCTGTCTCGGTACACCAGGGACTTTCTGTATGCATGACAGTGAAGAAGCTCACTGAATCACAAGTGATTTACAGTGATTTTATGTGGGATTAGAGTGAGGCCCTTCGAAAATATGCATGCTGTTCAATTTCTAAGAGACCCCAGTAAAGAGGTAGTTTTGCATGCAAAGTCTCAAACAATTTGCAGTCCAGCTGAGATCCAAAGCAAAAGTCCTAATAAAGAGAGGAAAAAAAGCCAAGCTATAATTCTATATCCTGGTTTCTAGACAAAAATTGTGTAGTTCTCTCCCAAAGATTAGAAAGATAAAAAATTTAAATAAACCAGAAAATAATGTGGTGGCTGTGAAATTATCCAAGTTGTGGCAAATTTAAGGTTAATTTGCAATAATGAACTACGACTTTGTAACTTGCAATTCTTTTAGTTTGCAATTACAGGATTCCCTGAGAGCCTGCTGTTACTATGGAACTTGATGCTCTGCTTTATGATCTCATATATATACCCAACCATCCAAAGAAAGAATAATGTAATATTCAAACTGGGATATTCAAATGGCTAGAATGATTGGCAATTTATTGATCACAAGTTAATGCAGATCACCTTGATCATAAAGTGGGTCTTAAGGCAGGTGAAGTGATTACCTAGCATGTGTCAGAGGCAGAGAGAGAGTGAGAACGTGAGACAAGAGTTGCAGCCCAGTACTCTGACTTGAAACTTCCAGCTGCAAACCTAACATTAAAGACTCGACTTTTTTATTCCAGGCTATGCAGAGCAAGGAGAGAAGGCAGAAAAGTAGTTCATGTTTTTCCCAATCTAACTGTAGATCCAAGGTTTAGTTTATTGTGGTTCTGCCACTGCACAAGAATCCCCAAACAATCATTTCTCTCTTCTCGCTTTTCCAAAGATCGAGATAGAGAGAAGAGTCAAGTTCCCGCCTACTCCCTGTCTCAAATTTGCACCATAGATTTAACAGGTCTGGGCATTAAACAAGGAGCAGGAGTCAAAATGCAATCCCAGGTGCTCTCCAATGCATGTTTTTATAGGGTCCTATGAACTCAGGAAGATAATTTTTCCCTTCCGTGTTGTTTCTGGGTACCGTAGTAGGTGAAGAAGTGAGAGTCAGCTCCCAAGATAGTATGAATCAGGATACAACTCATATCAGTGAACAAACCAGGAGAAAGATACAATTCTCCATCTCATATTGCTTCAAATATTCTTTTCCTGGATTCATTGCTGAGGATTCTTTGCTCATAAAATGATCAAAATGTGAAAATGCTTTTAAAATGCTTCTTTAAACGGAATCTTGTTCACTGGTCTCTTTTTCCAGGCCCAGATAGTTCTACAAAACTATTGCATAAATCTCAAAATGAGGCTGATTTTATTTAAACCTAGTTTCCTTTTCCCCCCTTTGCTACACTTCTCACAAACGTGTGCAAAATAAAGCTCCTAGAGTTCTTTCTCATACCTTCAGTTGGAGCTGAGAAGTTTATCACACAGAGCTGGACTCACATTTTCTAGTTCTGTATCATACTACTAGGTTTTACAGTAACAACTGTAGTATCCTTTTCCCTCTTATGGGAAAAAGTATAGGATTCAATCATGTTGAATATATCTCATTTCCAAGAATCTGAGTAGATGTCAGCCTGTAGTTTCTACTGTAGTAAGTATCTCCATAAGCGTTGCCAAAGCTTCAGCATTTGCTTGCACCTTTCTCTTAAGCTGGAAATGGATGATGAGCATACAGCATCACCTTAAAATGTGTTTCTGAAGTGTAGGAGGAATTTTAAGTTCTGAAAATGAACAAGCCATGGAAAATATATTGGAGCCAAAATATGATGATAGAATGATGTAGTGACTGCGTCACGATGGGTTTTTTTTCTGGTTAAAGCTGCCAGCGTTCTCCCTTCTAGAGATTTGGTATGTGTTAAGTAGAGCAAAAACATAAAGCTTCAGGAAAGTTTTGTAGAGGATGGAAGTTTCACTTAAGAATTAAACATACAGATTTTGCCTTGAAATAAACCAGTACAAGTATATAAAAATTCTTTCAGTCCTACTTGGTAGAAGAGGATCTGCAAACCACACCAACATCAAGGAAAACAGGGTTTTTTATCAGCTGCTGACAGCTAGCTAGTCTAAAACCAACCCAAACAACAAACCTGCAAGCAATCACAAAAGAAAGAAGGATGAAGAGAGGGAAAGCTCATCTGCAAAAAGGAGATGGGGAAAGGAGGTAGCAAGGACAGGTAGGTTTGGAAAATAAAATAGGAAGCAATTCATGCTGCTGGCTAGTGGGACAAGCCCACCCTTTATTTGAATATGAAGAATGTGTTCATGGTTTATATGACTGCTTTTACATACAGCTGCATGTGCAGTCTAGCAGGAGCTTCCCAGCCCCGAGTGAATTTTGCATACCTTTTAATGTCCAGTTACATACACTTGGACTCTGGCAATCAACTCAGCTTAAGGAGTCCTTGCCACCACATTTAGCTGCTGCTCCTTTTATACCCTCTCCTCAGCTGACAAAACTCTTAATGGAGTGCAGTTGCAAGTGGCAAAACTAAATACATTGTGGTTAACGACCTTGCCAAAACAACACTTTAAACCAAATCATTTGATCATTGATCATGTTACCTGAAAGGCTTTCTAGACGATTGTCTCCTAGATAGAGGGGAAGTAGAAAATTATCAGGAGAGAGCAAGTACAAGTAGCCAAATGGACAGAGGATATGGTCTCTTGAAAACCAAATTTCAGTCAAACTCCTTGCACTGTGATGGTAAATTTCAGCACTTAACTTTCTTAGGGACAATCCTGCCTTCACGGAAATGCAACTGCACTAAAGAACAGATCATTTATATATTTCCTAAATATATAAACAGTAAAATATGTCACACAGTAAATATTTATATTCAACAGATACTAATTTTCATACCTGCTGGAGCCAAGCATCATTAAAATCATCCTCCTAAATTAAGATCTTTACTAATCCTCTAAAAAGATATTTGTTTGAAAGATGAAGCTGAAGTTTTCCTTTTAACAGAGGTTTTTTTCTCTTTATAAATAGAAGCCTTTTTTCATACTTCAGAATCAGCTTTAACCAGGCTTTACAAATGTGTGTTTTCCTTCTATTTTCTTTGTTAGATAAATAGTTCATAACTGTATCTTTGTATGTACAGGATAGCATGTAGAGGAGAGGGAGAAAGTCAAGAGATCTTTCTTATGATTCTTTACCAGACATCCCTTTTCTATTCCTTAAAAATAATTACAATACCTTGCCCACTGGGGAAAGTACTAATTGAGCTTATCTGCCATCGCTGTGCCGTGTCACAGAGCAAAAAATCCCTGCTAATAGTTCCTCAAAC
The DNA here is from genome assembly GCA_013400475.1 of Tricholaema leucomelas. Classification (NCBI taxonomy): domain Eukaryota; kingdom Metazoa; phylum Chordata; class Aves; order Piciformes; family Lybiidae; genus Tricholaema lacrymosa; species Tricholaema leucomelas. The sequence continues at coordinate 38,757 of WAAF01009336.1, read as the reverse complement.
GCCAATCTGAGGGAGGTGGCATTAGATGATTTACAGAAGACAAACATCTTTGTAGATTAATTTTTTTTTCCAGACTATGCTGATGTACTTTGAACTAGTCGTGGGGTAGTTAATAATGTCATTCACTTCATTAAAACCCAAAGTTCTCATCTGTTATAAATAGTAACCAAAGTACATGTATGAGAGCAAATGACGTGGGGTCTATAACGCCATCTGCTTACTATCACAGACTGCTCTGAAATTCAGCTTTAAAATGGTATATGGACTTTGCAAGGAATTGTGCTAAGCTACGTTTTTCTGATAACATGGGGGAAAAGCTTACATTCATATAGCTACATTAAAAAAAAACAACAACAAAACACAAAAAAACCCAACTAAACATCAGTTTGTAGTTCTTTTATCATGTAAGTTCCAGCTTGCTAAAAGACCAGCTACTGGCTGCATACATTGTGCAAACTGAAAGTTATAGACCTGGGAATCCACTGGGAACCCACACAGGCGACTGTATCACAAACTGCAGTGGCTCCCTGATGCCAGGAGCTCAGAGAGCCCCTGAGCCCACTACATCCAAGCAAGCTGAGCCNATCCAGCCTATACTTCCCTCGGCACAACTTGAGGCTGTGTCCCCTTGTCCTGTTGCAAGGATCAGCATAAGCTATGTTCCTTATCCTGTTTTGATTGCAGTGCAGCAAGATAGCTCACATTGAAAAAGGTAATACTTGAGTTCCAAAACCACAGAACATAATTCAGAGACCATCTTCAATTCATTTTCCACTTTCTCTTAATGTAATTTCTCTTAAAAGATGCAGTTTAACCCTCTGGAGTTAAGTGCCCTTTACTGTAACCAAAATCCAAGACAAACCACTTCCGACACCAAACGACAGGCAAAGCATTTCTAATTGTTATCATAATGTAAATTATTTCTCAAAGACAGAGACACCTCACAGAAAAAAATCTCAGTTACATTAGCATAAGTGAAGAGCAAACTCATTGCTCTCCTTTGCCAAACACAGCACGCTACCTGAGTCTGGGCAGGACAACAGCATTATCTTCTCATTTTAAGTGCAATAATAGTTAGAGAAAGTTTTTCTTCAGCCTCTCAATAAACTCTACTGATTTTTTTTTTCCCTTATGCTTTGGCTACTGAAAAATCCACTTGTAATTATAGTGTTCCATTTGGGCAAGATTATTTCATATACAGAAAGTGTTTGTAATGTGTTGTTTTTTTTTAATGTAGAACAATAGTAGTTAAATATGAATAAACTTATTCCTGCTTCTGCTCAAGCTTGCCCTAATACCTTAAATGCTTGTTGATTATAAAAGGGAAGAAAATAAAAAGAGAACATTTTAACAAAACAATTAAAGTATCTATAATCTGATGAGCAAAATATACTACAATCTAAAAGGAGAGAGAAAATGTTATATGACATTCTTACAGTGGAGTTCAGTATTGCTGACTTCTGTATATGAACTGTAAAACAATAATTAAAGGAATTTGCTTTGGAGAAATCAATTTCCTCAAAGGATTGGTGTTAAAATACCAAACCACATAATACAAGAAATAAAATCATTCAATACAAAAACAATGTACTTGCTGCATAGCTTTAATAGCCTTAAGAAAGGAATCTTAATAAGGGCATTTTATTAGTTCTGCTTAACAACTCAGGATTTGCAGGTAGCTTATGAGGAATAAATCTCATTCAAGGTCTAGATATTAAATTAGAAAGACTCAAAACCTTGCATCTGTGAGCATGAGGAACATGAGGTTAGCAGCAACTGCACATTATCTTTCACCATCGAATCAAAGAATGGTTTGGAAAAGATCATCTAGTTCCAACCAGTGCCCCTTCCCACCCTACTCCCCTCCTCCTCTGCCATGGAAAAGGTCTCTTTCCACTAGACCAAGTCACTCAAGGCCTCATCCAACCTGGCCTAGAACACTTCCAGGGAGAGGGCATCCACAACCTCTGAGGGGCAACCTCTTTCAGTGTTTTGTCACTTTCACTTTAAAGAATGTTGTCCTAGTTTCCAGTCTAGATCTCCCATCTTTCAGCTTAAAACAATTGCCCCTCATCGTATCACAACAAGCTCTTGTGAAAGGTCCCTTCGCAGCTTTCTTCTAGGCCCCCTTCAGGTACTGGAAGGCTGCTATAAGGTCTCCCTGGAGCCTTCTCTTCTCCAGGCTGAATGGCTCACCTCTCATAGCCTGTCCCCTTAGGGGAGATGCTCTAGCCCTCTGATCACCTTTTCTGCTTCATTTCTGATATAAGAAATAAGAGAAAGTAACTCAGAACCTATATGTGACTTGGACAGAACCAAACCAAATTAAACAATCAACAATCCTCATCCCCGTCCCCTTGCTCCCAACAAACTAGAAGACACCTCCAAAACAGAACACACAGCTCATAAACCAGTTTTGCAAGAGGAAGCTATCGACAGACAGCCTAAAGCATAACAAGCTGCACAAAGAACATCTTGCTCAGCAATAAGAGATCAAGAATCATCACCTACTTTATTTTGTCTCAAAGTATCATTGCAAGGAAAAAAATACCTGTAACATCTTCTTATCATCTCATCTTTCTTCTGCCTTTTAGAGATATCTGCTCATGGAGAACTGGTTGCTGCGTGGTCTGAAATAATGTTTCTTGTTACTGGAACTCCCCACGTCAACTAAGCTGCTAATCACAAACTAAATCAAACATGACAGCTACTTCCATTTCTCAGGTCTTCATGATTCCTCCTGCTCCCAGAAGGCATCTAACAGTGTACAAAGGTGAGAACGAAAACACATTTTGATTGGACTTCAGTGGTTTTAGCCCTCAAGGAAAAATTAGGATTAGATACCTAGAACACATAATATGTCCCTAGAGCTCTCTTTTTATTTCTTTGACTTTATAGATTTACTGACTGAATGCTGAAGACAAAGTTTATTTCGCATCCAGTTTTTAACTGGCAGCCTGAAAAGAGAGGTTGAGGTGGAAATCAACGGTATTATAAGCATACTTTTAAGAGTATGACTCACATGATAAAGCAAATGAGAGCTGAGCAAAGAACATTAAAGTAAGTTAAAGACAGGTCCTATAAAAAAGTGGGTGTTCTCATCTCTTGTTAGCTTCAGCAAGAAGTGAAGCAGCTTAGACTCTAGAATATTAATCCAACACTGAATATTGCTACTATATATCAGTCTATGAACATCTTTCGACACAATGGAAAATTAAAAACAAAACAAAACACTAAACAAACAAAAAACTTCTTTGGGGAAAAAAATGCAAAGAAAAAGGGGAAAAGGGAAAAAAAAATTAAAAGACCCTTGGTTATTTACCTACAGACCTGAAAAGGTCTCAGAAAGTCTTCAGGTTCCTTTTCAAAGTCCAAGGACTTTTCTTGGTGTAAATTCACTCAACGTAATTCCCTATTGAGCCAAACCTATCTACCCCTCACTGAAAAAACAGCTAAGTAAATCCTCCAGTATTACTCTACTGCTGCCCGTGTCAAATGGGCCACTGGACTGTTTGAAAAGTCTTTCAGTCAGCCCTGATTTTAGTTAGTATTTTTGGTGACTTAGAGGGCCTACCATGTTTTATACTCCTGAGGAATTACTGTTATTTAAAAACAACCAACTCTTATATTTGATCTATGAAACTAATAATCAAGTATCATATCTCTTCAGATACACATGTGCAATGTCATCACAGACAAGGTGAAGAACTCATTACTAGCAAACTGAGTTACCAAGGAATTTTGTGAATGGTGTGTGCTCGTGAGAATAACTCCTTTGTCTTTTCTTGTGGAATTTCACTTATAAAAGGAAATGCAAGTGGCAGGAAAATTAAGTCATAGAATCCTATTAATCTTTCTATTCCAGTAGCAATGAATGCTCCTGTGTTAAAATATCTCAGGTTTTGTTGGGGAACCATTCTGCACCAGTTCATTTGTAAATAAATGCAGCAAAGATGTAACAGCACCTTCAGTTTAGTTGTAGGTATTATTGCAGTTGGAGGTGAGAGCATTCAAGTGATAGTTCTGGAAAGAAGTGGATAGCTTTGAAGTTGCTTTCATGCAGAAACGTAATGGAACACTTCAGATCTTCCCAAAAAGGAGAAACATCTGCCAAAAATCCACCTCCACTACAGTGTGTGAACTTATTAATATATAGGTCAGAAGGACCTATACAGCTTTCTGAATAGGGAACATTGTATGTGATACAGAAGACATGACCCAATCTGTAAATTGCTGGAATAGGGCTCCTCATGGGTCATCTGCTTTCTTGGGGGTCTATCTGCCAGTGCAGATAGAAGGGTGAAGGGTTTCTAATTTGGGTTCACTATATAGTAATGTACCTCTTTCTATAAACTTTTGGATCAAACTTATATACACAGATGCACACACACACAGAGAAATACTTAAAAGCAAAATAACAACCAAAAACTCTCACGCTCTGCCCAGAGCTAACTTCTAATCTGTCACGTACCAAGAAATCTCCTGCCGGAAAAGATATGTGATGCTGGAGTTTAAATGCTGCAGAATTCCCAGAGCTGTATACTAGCACAGTCATACTGCAGATTAAATGCAAGGAGATTACTGTCTTTGAAATTATACCACACAGAAAAAATGCAAGATGTTGACCAAACTTCAAAACAGTTTAGAATTTAGATTACAATTGCCATGTAATTTGGGAAATTAAAGTATCCACCACTGCGCTTCTTGTTTTGTGGATAAGACTTCAGAAAGATTCTAATGCACTTCTAGAAAGGAGCAAGTGGAAGACAGAGATGCTGAGAGTCTGTGTATACCAATTATCACATCTGCTATTCCAATACATCTCTTACGAGCATCCACGTCATCCTATTTCAAATGTCCAGGGTAGTTCTGTAGAAATCAGTAGGGGCTATGACTTTTCTAGCAGCAGGAACAGCATCCTGAGTAGGTGGAGATGTGAGCTAGAAACAAAGACCTACGTGACAAAGATCGCACAAAAGCCGATGAGCAACTTCAGGAGCTTCAGGACAAGCTGAACTATCAGTACTAAATGTGATTGAAAACAACACAGGAACGGCCAAACAACAGCTTTTTGGTTTGGTCAATTTCCTTACCTATTTTTAATCTTAACTCTCAGTAGTTCTTCAGTTTAGTAATTAAAGAGCCAGGACTGAGGCACTTAGTGCCATGGTCTAATTGACTGCATAGGGCTGGGTAATAGGTTGGATTGGATGATCTTGGAGGTCTTTTCCAATCTAGTTGATTTGATTCTATTCTATTCTATTCTATTCTATTCTATTCTATTCTATTCTATTCTATTCTATTCTATTCTGTTCTGTTCTATTCTATTCTATTCCATTTCTATTCTATTTCTATTCTATTCTATTCTATTACAGACCAAGCATATTTCTTTCAGCCTCAAGGAGATAAAAGTGTGGGCTAGAAGAAAACCAGACTACTACATCAGCCCCTGAATTACAGAACATGAAGCATGCTGATGTTCCCTTGACAGCAAAGAGAAGGAGAACCCCTTGGTCTATTTTTGCCTCAGCTTATCTGTTTCTGAACGACTGCAATAGATGGGAAGTATTCTGGAAAATAATATTAAACAAACAAACAAATCACTTGCAAACATGCAAAGAATGTTGATAATGTGACTAGCAGTGCTCAGCTTTAATTAAAAAACTTCTATTTCTGTGATGCCTTAAAGCAGAAGTTGGTTTTCCTAGTTTCCTTTTCCACACTGCTATTTTTGAATTTGATGTGGTACTTGGTTTGACAGATGATAGAACCGTTTGCCATTGCTCATCTTTGGATCCCTATGAGGAAATGTCTTAAGCACTAAATTTATTTATATATATATATGTATAAACATGAAATCAGAACTTCCTTAGCTATTTTTCATTTAATTAATCTTCCTTAAGCACACGGCAGCAATATAATTATTATAAACTACCTCTAAGCTATTTGTATACGTGAAGGCCTTAGGCTAATCTTGAGGTGTTTCACATTTAGTTTCATGTCTCTATAAAACTTCTGACTATTGCAAAATTAGTTTAAATTAGTCTTTGTATGTACTGCTGCAGTACTCTGTGTGTGCACACACACACACACACACTGGGGCCAAGGACAGAGGCAGAATTGCAGATTCCTCATCCGACGGAGAATACAGACAGAGAAAGATGAAGCACGGTATGTTCTTGTCAGAGATCACACACAAACTGACTAAAACATAGCTTATGATCCTCCCACAAAGGGATATTTTTACCACCCTTAATGAAGCCAGGCAGGTGTTTACAGTTATGATGTATGTCCGTCTAAAGTTGGAATTAAGCACAGACACAAAATAGCAACGCTTGACGCACTAGACCATGGCATACTGTACGCACTGTAATTAACATAAACTCTACTCCTGATTTATTTTTTGATGAGGAAACAAGAAAAGCTATGAAGACACATCCTGGTTTGTGGAAAGCAGCAGACTATTCTGAGAACTGTAAAAATATAATTTGCAGAACAAACTAAAATTCTCTCAAACACCTTTTTAGCCTTGGCTCGCTCTTTGCCAGGTGATTTTGGGGGAGGAGGAAGGAAGGGAGCTTTCCATCTGTTGAGGTGTTAGGATTTTAAACACGTTCCTGAGTTAATTTTGACTCTTCAAAGTGTGAGATAAGTTAATATACTCTAAACCAATATATCATGCCAATCAGCAGTGCTTTTCTCAATGCCAGCCCACTCACTTCCGCCTCCTGCTTGCAGGCTCCAGAGCTGCCTTGGTCTAAAACTCTGTTTCCCTTAAGAAATGAAACACTCAAGTGGTATCAACAAATCATAGATAACTCTAATAAAATAAACGTGAATAGTGTGAGTGGAAATTGAGAGGCAGGCATAGTTTACTCACTTTGTGCTGATACAGCATTTTACTTAATTACAAACATTAGGAAATACAAAGTAACATCATCATCATCATCATTACTATTATTGTTATTTTAAGAGCTTGAACAGTATCACAGAGAAACATTAACATGCTATAAACAAAAACTAAACTGGGTATCTCCCACAATACCTTTTCTCTGCCACCATTTCCAGTCTTTACAAACCAGGTGTAGAAGCCTCTGAAGTATATTAATATAACCTGCTTTGAAATCTATTCTATATGCCCAGATACTGTAAATAAGTATTTACTCAAAAATAAAGGTGGAAGTGAGCATTAATAACTAGAGCATCACACCAGATAACATCTAGTATATCAGCTGAAGTGTCAATTCAAGTACTTGAATAATGGAAGATGCAATTCTTCTGTTATTCCACTGATAGAGAATCACAGAATCAACCAGGTCATCCAGTCCAACCTAGCACCCAGCCCTATCCAGTCATCTAGACCGTGGCACTAAGTGCCTCATCCAGGCTTTTCTTGAACACCCCCAGGGACGGTGACTCCACCACCTCCCTGGGCAGCCCATTCCAATGCCAATCACTCTCTCTGGCAAGAACTTCCTCCTAACATCCAGCCTATACTTCCCTGGCACAACTTGAGGCTGTGTCCCCTTGTTCTGTTGCTGGTTGCCTGGCAGAAGAGACCAACCCCCACCTGGCTACAACCTCCCTTCAGGTAGTTGTAGACAGCAATGAGGTCACTCCTGAGCCTCCTCTTCTCCAGGCTAAACACCCCCAGCTCCCTCAGCCTCTCCTCATAGGGTTTGTGTTCCAGGCCCCTCCCCAGCCTCATTGCCCTTCTCTGGACACCTTCCAGCACCTCTTTTGAATTGAGGAGCTCAGAACTGGACACAGTACTCAAGGGTGTGACTTGAACAGTACTGAGTACAGGGGAAGAATAACCTCCCTTATCCTACTGGCCACACTGTTCCTAATACAGGCCAGGAGGCCATTGGCTCTCTTGGCTACCTGGGCACACTGCTGCCTCATCTTCAGCCTACTATCTACCAGTACCCCCAAATCCCTTGCTTCCTGGCTGCTCTCTAGTCACTCTGTTCCCAGCCTGTAGCACTGCTTAGGGTTGTTGTGGCCAAAGTGCAGAACCCTGCACTTGGCCTTGTTAAATCTCACCCCATTGGCCTCTGCCCACCCATCCAGCCTGTTCCTGACTACTTACCTCTCCCTTTGTTATGAAAGAGAAGGAGGAAAAAATACCAAACCCAAACATCACTCCCATTAACACCCCTGAAAACCAAGCAACCCTAAAACTAATTTCAATATAAGTGTCTGATGCAGCAACATCTTGGGGACACATCTAACTTTCAGGATGAGTCACATCACTGTGACTCAGAATCAATAGTAATTGTAATGTAAAAGGAAAAACAAAAGACTAGTCTTCAAGATTCTTACTTGGCCAGCATCGCTTTTCAAAACCTATTGCCTTGTAGTTTTATTGGAAGAATGAACAGAATCTTGTCTGGCTTGATAAAGTGGTTGTGGGAGAGAACATCCACCCCCCAGGATCTGTGGATTCATGAAGCAACGTGGATTTATCTTAACAGAATATGCCCAAAAGTAAGCAGGTTACAACCCGTTAGCGAGATCCGCATGAAGGCATACCTTACAATCGCTAAAAGTGATTGCCCCCATTTCTTTCCCCCTCTCCCCTGAACATGTATCTCCAAAATGCCATAGATATCACAAGATTTTAGATTTTTCAGGCATCTTGGAGTGACAAGCAAAGCCAAGGGGGGCTTTGCCTAGTCCAGGTGTCAAGGGTGGGCCAGATCCCTTTGCAAGCAGTTATCAGGTCAAGCTCCACTGGTTTCAGCCTTCTGTCAGGGGGGTAAATTAGGCCTTCAGTAAACACAGCAGATGGAAGAGATACAACAATCATGCAACTTGTTACAACCCTGCTGTTGGCATGGTTGCATTTCTGTGCTAACCCGTGACATTTCACAAAGGTAACTTTTGTTCTATGATATGCTACAAGAACTCTGCAAATGCCTCTTCAAAACCTGGAATCGTTGGGTTTCTGTAAAACTGAATGCAGGTAATGGGGAATAAAGAGTAAACACCTGTTCACCTTACAGAATAAAAAGAGGTTTTAAAATCTAGAAATAAAACTTGACATAACAGGAAATGCACCTTGTGTTTATAAGTGCTATTTACATTTTAGCATGAGCCATTTCTGTAAGCATATAGAGTGAATGGATTATTGAATACAGTTCAGATTAAATCTTGAAAATCTCCCCTGAAGTGATTAAAAGGCTGATCACAGAAAACAAAACAAAACAAAACAAATCTGGCCTACTACCTTGCAGAAAAAAAATGCATGGGGACGAGATCACTCTAAAGTGTGGTGGTTTGGGTGTTCCCCTCACCCCTACACTTTAGAAATCACCCAGACTAGACTCAGCCAGCTCTGGAAATATGAGTGAAGCTTATATTTACAGCTGGCACAATGTACAAGCAGATAGTTACAGTATGTACAGTTATAGACAGAAATAGACAAGGGAAAAAGGTAATACAGAAACACAACTCCCCTCCCTGAAACCTGAGTCCCCAGGAGGGGCTCTCTACTGCCCCTTCACCCTCTCCCTACCGGTCTCAACCTTACCCCAGTTCCAAGGAAGAATGGAGGCTCGGCCAGGGGGGTTAGGAAGCAAAGTGGATTAGCCCAAAATGGAAGGTGAGGTTAGAGAGTAAGATGCAGCTCAGCCAGTAGCCCAAGTGAGAGACTCCCTTATCTATGTTTTGCTTTTATTCTTATACATCTTAGCAAGCCTATGAGGGAAGTGGACATCACCATGGTTTTCCTTCCGCAGCCTGTAGTCTAGTTCTTCTCACCCAAACATTCTAGATAGCTTCAAACTAGCACATAAAGTAAGAAGTCTATCGAGCAAGCCAAAGCTAAAAAGTTCCAACACAGATTTCCTCAAATCTAAGGGTGTGTTAGGGGCATTTGGACCATCAAAGACAAAACCAGACTTTGAGACTCACTTTCTCTGAGTCCAGTTAGTTTCTTGCTTGATTTTGGTTTTGAACTTAGGCATTCACTTAACTCTTTCTTTTTCTTCTGTGTGTCAGTCATCTTACTAAGTAATTTGTTGTTTTCTTAGTTTGAATGAGGGAAGAAACATACTTCAAAAAAGATGCTTGCTTAAAACCCGCATGTGCTGGAGAAACAGCACTTACTGACAGAAGTACATCTCTCTGCACTTCAAAAACAAATGTTAACACAAATCTGAACAAGGTAAGGCAAAAGTAACAAAGAAACACTAGGTTTAAAAATGTCCAAGCAGTCACCTCGTGTTAGAACCCTAAAAAGCGCATACAATACTCATGAAAGAATATTTGTGAGAAAAGTAGTACCTGGAAATGACGAAAACCCCACCAAGTAGTGATGTTTCCTAATAGGTGAGTTGTGTCCGAGTAGCGATAGGTTGGACAGAAGTCAGCCCGAGCTGCTGCGGGTCTGCTCATGGTGAGGACAAGGCTCGCTAGATGGCACTGCTAGACGCACAGACACGGGCTGGGGGGCTTGGCTCTCTTCCTGCACAAACGAGTTCATAGTTTTAGGGGAAAAAACGCCAAACGCTTCCTTTCTGTAGTTGGCTCTGGGCATTTGTCTTTCTACGATGCTCTCGGCACTGTAAATGCTTGAAGGACTTAATAGGTAAGACACATAAGCTCTCTGGGAATAGACAATTTAGTTTAGGTGAAATATCTGAGTACAGACATTGCCTGCATGTTGTAAGTAGAACAAGTGACACCTAGAGTTAGGTGCAAGAGTCTGATATGTTACTGATAATCTACAATTTTTTCTTATGCTATATATATTTAATTTACTTACATTCATTTTTGACTGTGTTAATACCCACAGATATTTTTGGAGACAGATGTTTGGGTCATTAGAGTGCCAAGAAATTAGGAAATCCGTCTAAGCAGTTAGGTTAACAATCTCTTGGGAAAGCTCATGGTGTGTTCATCCCCAAGGCTTTCAAACTGCTAAGCTGTGGGGCTGTGAGGAAGAAAGAAGATAACAAATCCTCATTGACTTTCACAAATGAAAATAGTATAAGCTTAAGTAAATGTTTGGAAAAGAAAAGCAAAATGAAATTTAAGAGTTGGATTCATACTTCTGAGTTAACAGAGAAGTTGATTAGCATCATTTGTTTTCTAGCTTCAGCTCATAACAGGGTTTCTGACTCGGTAGATCAAGTTTCACATAGAAAAAAAACAAAACATAGATGTTGAACTCAGTTAAAATTAATATTTTTGGAAAAGGGCCAAGCAATGCTTCTTGCATAAAAAAGAAGAGATTTCAAGTCATGCATGATAGGAAACTAACAATTTTGACATTGTGGTCCAGCCACTGCCACTTTAAAATATTTTTTTGGCTAATTATTAATTATTTTTTTTTAAAACCACATGCTTCAAATCATTTCCAGTTTCCTTTCAAGTAACCCCATTCTTCAAACAGATACCCCCTGAACTCCTGATTCAATCACATTCACTACCCAATCATTCTGTTCTCAGCTCGATCACCTTTTAACCCCTCTAGGCAGATCCAGAAGCCTCTCTACAGTTACTGCTCCCTCACTGGGGATGACTGCTACTCAGAGAAACAACCCCCCCCCCACACCTGAAATAGTCAAACTGTTGCTTTTCCCTCAACAGCATCACAGCATCCCACGGAACATACTTGCTGGATCAGCTGAGCTTTGTTGGCAGAAAGTTACTGGCCATAGGAAAACAGCATAATGCAAGTCCCCATGTAACCTGGACATCTACTGTCCGGGCTGTAACAGTGACAGCTACCAACACAAATATTGCTTCACAAATGCTTGTGAATTTTGATAACTACATGGAATTGCTATTCTGTGAATCCCTTCAAGAATAAAAATGAGAGCATCTAGGCTCTACACATGAACACTTTTGGTTAATGCTTGTTTTTTTCTTTTTTCTCCATAGAAGATGCAAGTGAACGTTAAGATCATTACAGGACATCCATGGTGCTTCCAAAGAAGTCTTTTAGTGTGAGACATGAGGCTCTAACACAACTTTGCAAAAAGTAAATATATAAACAAATAGAGACCAAAAAAAAAAATCTTTTAGAAAGTCCCAGGTGCTCAAAAGCAGTTTGGCTCCAAAGGCAAAAATTTAAGTCAGCACCCTGAAATATGTAAAAAGTTCCTCCAAGTAGGGCATTTTGCAAAGTTTCTTACCAAACTCTGTCTTTATCACAAAACTCTGTAAGAAAGAAGCAGGTAAGGAAACAAATTCACAAGGAAAGTTGCTGGATCTTGATTTGTTAGAATTAGGTACCTAATACAACAAATACAGAAATCTCAGTTTCAGCTAACTAAAAGTAATACTATGCTTAGTAAGAGACCCTTTATTTCTACCTTGCTTTACAATTAAGGTAATTTGCCAGTACAGATAGTGGCTTTGATCAGTCTGAACACAACACATTGTTCTAATAGTGCAGCAGCCTTTTCTTCTATCACCTATTTGTAAACAAGGAGGCAATATTAAGAGTGTTTGTGCACACGTGCAAGGAAATCTTTAGTTTTCCTCAAAGTTTATTAACTTCAAAAAACTTACTTTACTCAATACAGACCTTTCAAACTTACCTCAGTGTAAGAGAGGAAAATAGGACAAATTTAGGCTTGCCTAAAATTGATGGAGGTGAGAGAAGAATGAGGTCTACTGCCTTTAGCTGGCACAAACTGACTTGTGCTACTGTCAGTGAAATCAGAACCAGGTTTACCTGGTTTATTTTTAATGCCTGTTGGAAAACAAACAAACAAAAACCAGCTAACCAACCAAAACAACCACAAAACCCCACATTGTTCAAAGTAGGTGTAAGTAAATGAAATTACTACTTGAAAAAGAAAATATATTAAGATCTCCCATAATAAATGGAGGATTGTGTCTGCACCACCAAGCAATTGTTTTAGAAGGCTACTTACGCAGCTTCCTGGGCAGGTACCTTGGGCCCATTTTACACCCTTGGGATGTTTCAGTTACTAATTGGTCAATGATTCATTCTTTGCTTCTCTCTTAGTTTGTTGTTGCAAATACAGTCTATGCCAAGAAGATGGAATTCCTTGTCAAGAAGGTGTATGTCAGTACACAGGTGGAGGAACTAGCAAGAAGGTTCTTTTCTTTCAGCTAGCACACTTGGAGAGCACACACCAAAAGAAATACACTAATTCCCCTGCACATTTATCCTGAAGCTCTTGCAACACCTTAGTTTATTAAAAACCAGGAAAAAAAAAATCAGGAATTTAAACAGAAAAAGAAAGCTGAAAGGAAAACCTCAGAGGTGAGCAAGAGAAAAAAATGAAGACAGTTCTGTTAATTACCATATCTGGGAGGCGATTCAGAAGAGGAACTACTTCAGGTTTTGAAAGATATCAATGAAAGGCAAATGGAACTGAATGACCAATTCTCTGTTTCAGAGGTGTGCTAAGGAAGGACATGCAGAAAGGCAATACGGGCAGCTGGTATCCAATGTTATAGCATTCTTGACATCAACTAAAATGCAGTGGTTTTCAACAGATTTATAACTGTGTCAGCTGCCACAATTCAGGTGCTGAAGTGCTCCACTACATTCGAAGTTTGATAGCTACATGAACATTTCCCCCTACACACAACAGGCCAATGTCACAGAAGAAGAGAGTTGTTGCAGTGAAAGATCCATTGGCATCACCTGTTTGCTTCCTCAAATCCAGACAGATAAGAAATCAAAACCAGCCAAATCGCACTCCTTACTGATACCACCAATCCTGATTTCTGCTCCTCTGTACAAAATGGGCCATGTTTTGCACTGACCATTGCAGGAGTCTGGAATAGCTCTACTGAAGACACTAGAAGTGGTTGAATAATGTTCAACAATTCAATGAACATTATAGCCATTCCCTTGTTCGAAAATGCAGACTTCCTATGACCAATCCTGAAGACAGCTGAGAGAACCAGAAGCACAGCATGGTTTACATTCATGTTAATAAGCAATATATACTGCTGCAATAAACTGAAGTTTTCAAGTAGTTTCCATGTGAAAGAATAGAACTAAATAATGACATTCAACCTACTTGGAGACATCGCCATCAATTAACCCTTAGGAAGCTTATTAGATATGTAGAATATAATTGATGTTTAAGACACACACATAGAAACACACTACAGTGGAAAATGTCCTAAATGAGAGAAATTAGAATAAATCTTGCTGTCCACCATCTAGTTTTATGGGTTCCCTTTTGTAATTCAGCTACTGTAGTATGGGGAGCTGGTTCACTTGAGCATATCTAAAGAGGAATAAATAATCTCCAGTCTCATAAAGGTTTTTAATCTCTTATTTTTAGCATCAATGACTTTGACTCAACATTAGTAGAAATGCTTGTCCTTCATCCCAAAAGTATTTGCAGCTCCAGAGTTGTACTTTATTTAGCCCACCATATTGATATTAATTTTCAGTGCTGCAACTTGGAATGTCAGTGTACATTAACACCTGATCTATAAAGGGAATGCTGAGATCTCACTGGAAGTATTAGTCACTGTGCCCTGGGAATGCAGGGTGTTTGTGTTTGTGTTCTCTACTCAAATGTCTGAGCTAGACATGCCTTGATTCTTAATGAAACATACACACCAACAGACAAATTATCCAGAAATGCTTCAGCATTCAAAACTTTCTCCAACATATTTAGCAATTACTAGCCTCAATGATGCATTAATTCTTTTTGAGGGGCAAGAGGTCAGACCATTCTAACAAACACAATTCCTTGGTGAATGTATTGCTTATCTCTAGGCAAGTAACCCCCTATTTCTTTATGTTTTTAACCCCTTTTCTTAAGGAAACCCTTTCCATGTTGTTGCTTTTAACAGCTAAGGTATTTCAGCCAAAGGTTTGCACTGTCACTAAGATGACAGTTCACTTCAGATCTCATTCACAAATAGGTCTCATCTTGAAATATTTCTGTCTTATCAATAGTTCCCTGCCTCTAGAAGAGAATACATTCTCCTAAACCCTAAGCCTAACTGTTCACTTCCAAGCATTGCCATTTGGCTTAGTGTTAGGCTTATGGAGTTAGGGCTAAGGTTAGGGTTAGAGGTTAGGATTAAGGGATAGGGATAGGGGTTAGAGTTACGGTCATTAGTGTTACAGTTAAGGTTATTGTTTCTACATCAATTCTGTTGGTCTAGCTATAATCATGTCCTTTTCTGCTTCTATAAACCTTTTTTAATGTGTTTTGTTGTGGTTTTCTTTTAAGCAGTAGTTGAATACTACCTTCTCTTCTTCCAGAGAGGTTTGTTGAGATGAAAAAAGAAATGGAGTGGGTATATTCTTCACCTGCTGCAACGTAATGCAGCATGTAGATAACTGCCATATTTGGCTTGTCACTCTCCTTTTAATTCTTTACTTATTTACTGGTGTTTATCCTAATACTATTAATTGCATGAGAATTTGCCATAGACTTACCTATGATTACAATGAAAACCAGGGAGAAAGGAGGAAAAAAAAAATACAGTGTAATTAAAGGCAAGGGAAAGGAAAGATGTAACATCAGACACAGTTTCCATGGAAATAAAAAGCTATGAAACCTTTCCTTTAGTGTTTTCAAACAATTCTGTCTATTTAGACACCTGAACCAGGCCTTCAGCTGCTACACAATTAAAGTGCCTACACCAATTTTTGCAGTCTCAAAATTCATCCTATTATGTCATGCAGACTCTGTGACCACAGAATTTAAGATAGCTCCTCAAATGAAAAGCACCTACACGTTCTCTAAACTCTTTAACAGTAGGAGATTTGGAAATTATCAGTGAAAAGTGAACTTTAAGGAGAAAATAAAGACAATTTAAAGTTGCCATAAATGTGCTTGCAATATTATGTTGTGAAAAGGTACAAAACTCCAGATATCTACTATCAGTTGAAAAGGAGGTGTATAGCAGACCAGGGGAAATGTCCCTGAAATAGTAAACCGTTCTGTGAACATTCAATCTCAATCAATATCCCGTTTGATGATATTATCTACATCTGTTGCTTATTGAACATGCACTTGGCTGGAATGTGAAAAAGCCCCAGGTACCTTTAGAAGAGGCCTTGTGTTTCATTACCTCATTTTATACATTTCCATGCTCTCCAGGTGCTGAGGGAGGGGGGGAATTACATAAGAGTCCTAGAAAACCCCAAACACACATCCTAAATTATTACATCTCACTTTAATCATGCTGTGTTGCCATACACAGAAAAATACTTCACTATCATTTAGTTAGTCTGGAGCCCATTACATAGCATTCCTAGAAATGTCTGTTGATGTCATAGCAGCACTAAGAACCTGACACTGATTTTCTGTTGCACAAAGTCACAATGATGTCTGTTTCAAAATACTGCCCCTACATGTATCTGCTTTCTGTATGATAAGTCACCTCAGGGAAGCTGGGCAGTGCCAGTGTCACTCACACACAAACCATAAGCAATTTCATCAGGCTTCAGAGAAGAATCCATGAAACGTTTTTTTCACTTGCAATTAAATGCATTTAGATGAAACAAGGAGATCTGTGTCAACCTATAGTCTCTGGACTGTGAAATGTAATGATACAGACCTAAGAATACTTCAATAAAGACCAACAGACATTTTGCAATCGATTTAAGACCTGTAGATAAACTGGGAGAAGAAACAGATTAATGGAAATCTGGCTGGGCTGTTCAGGAAGACTTCGAAGTAGCAACATAGAGGAGAAAGCTGTGACAGAGGCATTTCCAATTTGTAAACTATGTCTTTGTGGTTATGTTAGATATAACTAAGAAACACAGGATACATCATTTACATCTGCAAGCACGTTATAAAATAATTGCTTCTTAATTAAATTTAAGCCTTGTGGGAAAGACATTTCTCATTCAAATAGAATTATTTTTTTTTAATCTATTTAAAGACCAAATGATTGAGTAAAATGAAAACCAGCATGGGCTCTACGTGTCACAGTATCGCAGCATCACAGTCTCGCAGTATCACAGTCTCACGGTATCGCCAAGGTTGGAAGAGACCTCACAGATCATCAAGTCCAACCCTTTACCACAGAGCTCAAGGCTAGACCATGGCACCAAGTGCCACGTCGAATCCTGCCTTGAACAGCTCCAGGGACAGCGACTCCACCACCTCCTGGGCAGTTCATTCCAGTAGCCAATGACTCTCTCAGTGAAGAACTTTCTCCTCACCTCAAGCCTAAATTTCCCCTGGTACAGCTTGAGGCTGTGTCCTCTTGTTCTGGTGCTGGCTGCCTGAGAGAAGAGAGCAACCTCCTCCTGGCTACAACCACCCCTCAGGTAGTTGTAGACAGCAATAAGGTCTGCCCTGAGCCTCCTCTTCTCCAGGCTAAACAATCCCAGCTCCCTCAGCCTCTTCATAGGACTGTGCTCGAGGCCTCTCCCCAGCCTCGTTGCCCTTCTCTGGACATGTTCAAGCATCTCAATGTCCCTCTTAAACTGGGGGCCCAGAACGGGACACAGTACTCAAGGTGTGGTCTAACCAGTGCAGAGTCCAGGGGCAGAATGACCTCTCTGCTCCTGCTGGCTACACCATTCCTGATGCAAGCCAGGATGCCATTGGCTCTCTTGGCCACCTGGGCACAAAGAGAGCCATATGTTTCTTACTTGTCTACAGGTGAAAAATAAAAGGAGCCTTGGATATTCTAGGATCAACAGGCTGGCAGATAAATCAGAAGTGAGATCTTAATTGGTATTGAATTTGTTTCCGTGGTAAAGAATAGAATAATTGTTTCTATCTATCTAAAGTGTATGGTGGGAGAGAATCCATTATTACAAAAACTTCTGTTTAAGTGATGCTGTGGGTGCATTAGGATGGCCAAAGTAAGTAAACCCTTAACTCAGGAAACACATTAACTTACTTGGCATGACAAAATTTTGCATACATTGATTCATTAACAAGCTTCAAAATACACAGGTTTTGCTGTTTGCTTTTAAGCACACGAGCACTGTGTGCTTTGATCTTTTCCACAAATGCAAACTACAAGCTACCAGCTATCTTCCTCAACTATCACTGCACAAATTCGTGCCTTGAGGAGAGAATGAGAACAGAGAATAAAAAGGTACAGATGGACCCTCCCTCACAGCAAAAAAAATAAATTTGCAGAAATGAGCAGATTTGATGAGAAAGTTAATTTTAAGTACAACTCTATCTCTTTATCAAGGCTACAGGAACAACATAGAACAGAATTTAACAATTAATTGGAAAATTATTAGTTTGTGCTGAAGGATTTGAACAGAGTGTTGCAGTCTTTGGCACATCCAAAATTTCAGTGAGATTTTCATTTTTTTGTGACAAGTGATGGAAAATAATTTTGTAAAGTCTCTCTTGTAGACTGCTGCCTTTGAAAAGCTTGTGGAATAATTCAATGTTTTAAAACCAAACTGGTATCAGGGACATGACCCTGTAAAAAGGACACTTGTGAGAATTTGAGCTAGCAGGGACAAGAAACCTGAGATTCAGCGCAGCTAAAACAAATGTGTAAAAAGATAGTAACAACAGTTAGGGGATCTGGCACTATCAGATTTTTACCCCCTACATTTTATGCTTCATCTGGGTTTGGAATAGGCCTCTGAAAATATCCTCTGAATGGAAAGAAGGACTGATTAATACATGGAAATACATCTTGGTTTATTATACACTGCAAAGAGGTAGTACTCTCACTACCTACTCTGTAGCCAGGTGAGGATTGGTCTCTTCTGCCAGGCAACCAGCAACAGAACAAGGGGACACAGTCTCAAGTTGTGTTAAGGGAGGTATAGGCTGGGTGTTAGGAGGAAGTTCTTCCCAGAGAGAGTGATTTGCCATTAGAATGGGCTGCCCAGGGAGATGGTGGAGTCACCATCCCTGGAGGTGTTCAAGCAAAGCCTGGATGAGGCACTTAGTGCCATGGTCTAGTTGACCGGATAGGACTGGGTGCTAGGTTGGACTGGATGATCTTGGAGGTCCCTTCCAACCTGGTTGATTCTATGATTCTATACAGCTGTATTGGTCTGTTAGTGGAAAACATTTTAACTAAAATTTGCTGAACTTGAGAGATAAAAGGCACAGCAAAGAGAAAGGGATGGGTTAAATCAGTATCACTCTGTTCTCAACTGAAAAATAAATACAGAAAGGAAAAAGGACCACTGAAAGTTCAGGAATTCTCTAATTTGGCATTATTTCTAGAAATTTTGGAAGGTTAGTATAAATGTGAATATTTCCTTTCCTATGCTAGTCTTAGGAGACATTACATATG
Source organism: Tricholaema leucomelas (assembly GCA_013400475.1). Lineage (NCBI taxonomy): Eukaryota > Metazoa > Chordata > Aves > Piciformes > Lybiidae > Tricholaema lacrymosa > Tricholaema leucomelas. The sequence goes on along the minus strand of WAAF01009336.1, from coordinate 19,548 downwards.
AAAGATGTCTCAGCCATAGGTGTGCTACACCACACCAAATGGGACAATAAAGCATTAAGAGAGTTAGAAGTGGGAGGAGAATTTATGACGATCCAATGGATAAATGAGAAGTGTTGAATAATAGATCTATAAGACTGCTAGCATGGCACTGGTCACAAACCAAAAATCACAAGAGTCAAAGGGTAATATAATTACTTCCTGTTAGAGCTTATGAAAATGGATCTTAACTGATGATTATTAGACATTGCTCTCCAATAATTTCATGATGATTTACTAGAATAACAAAAAGGCACATTTATTTATAACAATGTGTTGAAGTAGAAAAGTCTCAAATCTTAAAGCATAATTAGTGCTAAATGGGTTATACATCTACAAAAGTGTTCATGGGTATGTGGTCTTTAGTATTTTTATTGATGGCTTAAAAGGGGGGGAAAACAAAAAAAATCAGGAATCAAAAAGGTGAAACAAAGCTTTAGGAAGCAGTTAATAGAGAAGATCAATGAAGAGCAATCTCTGGGCTTAATCACATTCAAGGAAGGGTGAAAAGTTATGATAGATAATTTCAGAGGAAGCAACTGCTGAAAACGTTTTAGACAATTCATTAATATCATCACCTACAACATAAAGCCATGGTCAACAACAGAAAAAAAAGGGGGAAGCTAGTATCTGATGGCAGCTATAAGAATACAATCAGTGGGATGTGGAACTGCTGGAGCGGGTCCAGAGGAGAGCCACGAAGATGCTCAGAGGGCTGCAGCATCTCTGCTATGAGGACAGGCTGAGAGAGTTGGGGCTCTGCAGCCTGGAGAAGAGAAGGCTTCCAGGAGACCTTATAGTGGCTTTCCAGTATCTGAAGGGAGCCTACAGGAAGGCTGGGAAGGGACTATTGACAAGGTCTGGGAATGTCAGGACGAGGGGGAATGGGTTTAAGCTGGAGGAGGGGAGATTCCGACTGGATATTAGGAGGAAGTTCTTTACAGTGAGGGTGGTAAGACACTGGCACAGGTTGCCCAGGGAGGTTGTGGATGCTTCCTCCCTGGAGGCGTTTAAAGCCAGGCTGGATGAGGCCTTGAGCAGCCTGCTCTAGTGGGAGGTGTCCCTGCCCATGGCAGGGGGTTGGAGCTGGATGATCCTTGAGGTCCCTTCCAACCTAAACCATTCTATGATTCTATGAAAAACATGATGTCCTTCCTCAGTATTCCACGAAAAGAAAGCTTCTGAGGAATAAGAAGAGGTTTGGAAAAGAGCCACAAGACTGATTAGAAGATTGCTAAACATGCCTTAGAGAGAGGTTCCAGGATTTAAATCTATTTATCTTAGCAAAGACAAGGTTAAGGGGTGATTTGATCTAATATGTTAAGTAGCTGCATGGGGATTAGTAATGTAATAAAAGGGAGTTCTTCAATCTCTTTTAACAAATACCAGTGGCTGGAACACGGATCTGAACAAATACAGACTCAACATTTTTAACCATTAGTACAGCTGAAAAACTCCAAAGAGTGTGGAGAATTCTCTAATTACTGGAAATATTTAAACAGAAAGATTAATTAGTGAATATTACCTCTAGCTTATCCCAGAACAGGATAAAACAGTGCAGAGACAATAGAGAAGAGACTGCCACCAAGCTTTATTGCTGCTTCTCAGCTCCTATCAGAGGCAATTACTAATTGTTCCCTAAGATTTTTATCTTTTCACCCACTGCAGACACTGTAGCACATTCCTACTAATTAAATTTCTTCTCTAGTACCATTCCAGCATTATTCAGTCCTATCTCAGAAATTCCATCTGACAAGTGTACACACAACACATTTTACAGCAAGGATCAAAGAAAACCAAATAGCATCTGGGAGCAGAAAACTTCTAAGCTTATATTTAAAAAAAAAAAAAGAGGCACAAATATTTTCACCATATCTCACTTGCAAAATATGTTTAAGAGGGCTACAAATTCAACAGCAGTGGTTTATAAAATAAGAACCTCCAAGGTACACATCTATAGTAAACAAAAAGGAAATAATAACTGCATTTTGCATGATCATGTGTGAACTTCAGAGCATTTGCTTGGCATCATCAAAAGACAGGGAAAATAATTCCTTTGGCTTAAGCCACAGTGAGTTGAAATTAATGCTCACCACAAAAAGATCACTTAGGCCCATCCCCATTAATCTTGGCCAGGTCATGCATCTTGTGTGATGTGACAAACTCACACAAAGGCAGGCTTGGCTAAAATGTACCCACCTTCCTCATCCAGGCTTCCTTCTTGTAGAGTGCAAGAACCATCTTTCTGTTCTTGCACACATAGCACAACTTAGTGCAAAGATTTCTCCTTCAGCCTAGAAATCAGCTGTTCATGGGTAAATTAGTCTGTCCAGAAACCTAAAGTAGCCAACCAACACTTTAATCTCATTCCATATGTTACTTCTACACTACAGCTCAGTCATGTAGAACCTCAGACAAATAATCAAGGCCTCCCAGGTTTCCTCACATTTTACATCTTGGAACACACTTCTTTTACTATAGATCCATATCTACTACCATGTGGATTAGCATCAGTTTCCACCAAATTAGTCACAAATGCTTCTGATTACACAGGAAAGCAAAAGAAAGAAGAATGGCCTTATACAAGGCTGGTAGAAGTCTCTTTGCATATCTCACATGTACATCTCATACATACATATGCACACAGTGTATAGCTACAGTGACACTACTTTTGGGACACCAAAAGCAGCAAATCCCTCATTTTCCTTAGTCTGAAATCCTATTTTATTGAAGCATTATTAATAATCCATTGCTAGTAATAAACTTCTTATAGTAGTGTTATGTCTATGAGAGATATTACAGATCTGAGTTCGGTCCTGAGTGCCACTGCACAGATAGTTAGCTAAGCTGTAGTCCACCAATGCAACCTAAAATCAGCAGAAAAGTTACTGTTGTCACATTTACAGGCAGGGAACTGAGTGGTGGACAACAGGAAACAGAGATCTATTGAGTTTGTCTAGATTAAGGCACCAAGAAGTGAAGAAGCTACACAAGCCTGTACACATCAGTAGACTTAGAAAAACTTAGGTTAGATTTTCTCCACCTAAATCCATGCATTCCTGAAACAACTTTGAGTAGGAAGTAGTGAAACACACACTTGAGAAATCATAAGCCCATACTACAACCACTCTTGCAGTTTCTGAATTAATCATACTAAGTTACACTCAGACAGTATACTATCATTTTTCTTCCTTTGCAGTTCATTTCAGAGCATAATTTGGTACTCTTGTGAAAGAAAAAGGTGATCTGTAAGGACCAAACTTACAGTGAAAAAGATGCTCAAAGTGCAGCAAATTTAAATTTTCTTTATTTCCTGAGAGGAGATAATGAACAGTTTTCCATGAAAAGGACCCAAAACCTAATTAAAAAAGGAAGCTCAGAGCCTTTAATCACATATTTCCCTCTGAAATGGGTAGAAGTGAGGGGGGGGAGGGGGAATCTTAGTTGAGAAATTTAGGGTGCACACAAGAAAAGTATTTGTTAGAGGTCATTAAGCTCCTCCACGTGTCTGGAGACTGTGTGCAGTAAAGATGTAACTGACAAAAGATATAAATCAGGTTGCAAAACAAGGAAAAGGGAAACATGGGCATTCAATGGGAGGGAAAAAAACCTCACTGACATCCTAATGTCAGCCCATTTGTAATGGCAGACTACTGTTCGTTCTCTGACAGGTTGCAAAAGACACCTGTATATTCATAATGACGATTCGGGATATGAGATAACTTCAGTCTTTCTTTCTTACATTTCAGGATTCAGGCTGAGGATTTTATCATTTTTTTTCAATCTTTTATATATATATATATAAAAAAACCTTGCCTTCCCCATAGGCACAAGCTGTACACGAACCTCTCCTCCAATGCCAGACGAGTACTACCTCATACTCCTCCTTCATTCAGTAAAAACAAGACATTAACACATTATTTTAAGCAAGTAAGAATAAAACATTGGTTTTCAGAAGAGCATTTCCAGCCATAGAGGAGACTCCATCAGTAAAAAGGCCTTTCCTTTCCTTGAGTGAGGGCTGGATCAAAACAACAATATTTAGCACCCTTAAGTATTCAGGCAGTCATCTCAAACTACAGTATCACAGTCTCACAGTATCACCAAGGTTGGAAGAGACCTCACAGATCATCAAGTCCAACCCTTTACCACAGAGCTCAAGGCTAGACCATGGGGCACCAAGTGCCACGTCCAATCCTGCCTTGAACAGCTCCAGGGACGGCGACTCCACCACCTCCCTGGGCAGCCCATTCCAGTAGCCAATGACTCTCTCACTGAAGAACTTTCTCCTCACCTCAAGCCTAAATTTCCCCGGTGCAGCTTGAGGCTGTGTCCTCTTGTTCTGGTGCTGGCTGCCTGAGAGAAGAGAGCAACCTCCTCCTGGCTACAACCACCCCTCAGGTAGTTGTAGACAGCAATAAGGTCTGCCCTGAGCCTCCTCTTCTCCAGGCTAAACAATCCCAGCTCCCTCAGCCTCTCCTCGTAGGGCTGTGCTCGAGGCCTCTCCCCAGCCTCGTTGCCCTTCTCTGGACACGTTCAAGCATCTCAATGTCCCTCTTAAACTGGGGGGCCCAGAACTGGACACAGTACTCAAGGTGTGGTCTAACCAGTGCAGAGTACAGGGGCAGAATGACCTCCCTGCTCCTGCTGGCCACACCATTCCTGATGCAGGCCAGGATGCCATTGGCTCTCTTGGCCACCTGGGCACACTGCTGGCTCATGTTCAGGTGGGTATCAATCAGCACCCCCAGATCCCTTTCTGTTTGGCTGCTCTCAGCCACTCCGACCCAAGCCTGTATCTCTGCATGGGGTTGTTGTGGCCAAAGTGCAGCCCCTGGCACTTGGACTTATTGAATGCCATCCCCTTGGACTCTGCCCATCTGTCCAGGCAGTCAAGGTCCCACTGCAAAGATCTTCTGCCCTCCAGCCCAGCCACATCTGCTCCCACCTTGGTGTCATCTGCAAACTTGCTGATGACTGACTCGATGCCCTCATCAGAAAAACCTATTTCTATGTTAAAGAGGATGGGGCCCAGCACTGATCC
>WAAF01009336.1:0-11002 GCA_013400475.1 Tricholaema leucomelas | reverse complement strand
TTCTATTCTATTCTATTCTATTCTATTCTATTCTATTCTATTCTATTCTATTCTATTCTATTCTATTCTATTCTATTCTATTCTATTCTAAATCTACAAATGATCTAACCAGTCATCAGAAATTATTTCCCTAGCTATTGTGTCTGCAATTCTGAGCAAATATTGTATTGCAATATGTTCAATTCCAATGTTATGTTTCAAGATATCAGAGCTAACATTTATCATTTTAAAGCAGTTAGAACACTTGTTTCCATCATCTATTGGATGTGACCTGATTTGTGGACGTTTAAAATCTTTAAGCATACTTACATCCATTTATTATGTGCTACTTGACCACTTTAATTTCTTTGTATACTACTTTTCATTTACAATCATACAGAAAGATTAATTTGATTAAATCACATTTTAATTTGTGTCTTTAAAAGAAACTTAGCTAAAAACTACACAACCCCACACATACCATTTTCCTTGGCAAGCATCTCATGTTTGTGAGCTTTCATGATTATTTTTGTTAAAAAAAAAAAAGAGACCACCACATCTGCCCAGCAGGATAAATAAAGCACAAAATGCACCAACTTGTTTTCAAATCAGAAGGGACCATATCTATCTCTCTTCATATTATAAATTTTGCCTCTCAGATATCCCTACCACGGTCTTGTTAGCCTGAGTACAACTATACTAGATAGGTGTCACTCTGCTTTAGTCCATTTGCCTAATGCTGGGTTTTTCATTAATTAAAAAAAAAAATATTTTTCAACCTCTTACATGGCTCTGCTGCCACAGCTTCATCCTTACACAGTCATGTGTCATCTGCGATGCACTCTGAAAATAAAGGCACAGCCAGTCAAAATATTTGCATACTTCCTCATGATATATTTCACACAAAGTCTTAAGAGGCATAAGGCAGCTATGATGAGTATGTTAACTTATCTTCAGAATTTTCTGGTGTGCACTTCAATTTCTGGAATGCAATGTAACCCACTGGCCTTCTTTTATCTTTTCTCTCTGTCCCTGAAAAAGGATAATCAGCTGATGCTCCCACATAGGGAGCCTACAGGAAGGCTGGGGAGGGACTATTGACAAGGTCTGGTAATGTCAGGACGAGGGGGAATGGGTTTAAGCTGGAGGAGGGGAGATTTAGACTGGATGTTAGGAGGAAGTTCTTTACAGTGAGGGTGGTGAGACACTGGCACAGGTTGCCCAGGGAGGTTGTGGATGCTTCCTCCCTGGAGGTGTTTAAGGCCAGGCTGGATGAGGCCTTGAGCAACCTGCTCTAGTGGGAGGTGTCCCTGCCTATGGCAGGGGGTTGGAGCTGGATGATCTTTGAGGTCTCTTCCAACCTAAACCATTCTATGATTTTATGATTTTTATAAGGGAGTCCTATATACAGTGGCATGAGCCAGCTTAGCAAGTAAGTGCACACCACAGCAGAATCAAGAACTTTGGGATTCCTGTAGCTTGATGTAGTTCACATATATCTTTCCTTCATTCCACTTGCTAGATTGGGGAAAACATCAAATCTAACATCCATGTTAGCTATTTTAAATTACATTCACACTAATAAAGGAGGAAGGAACCATGATACTCTTAGTGGTTTGATATTTTCCTCTTAGTGGTTTGATATTTTCATCAGCCATATGAAAACCAGGATGTTCCTTGCAAACTGAAAAAAAATCCATATGGAAAGATTCCTACCACAAGGCTACTAAATTAATTTCTGCTTCAAGTGAAGTAGATGGTCCAGTAGCTGCATGAATATTTGGGCTTTTGTTTCAAAAATAAGCCCTTGTTTAATGACATTTAACTTAGTTGAACAGATCAAATGGGAATATTTTTTTCCTAACTGCCCTGTTGCTAAGTGTTCAGCACTTCACACCAAAAAGTAGGATCATTCAGGCATTTTGTAGGATCAGGTTCCGTGACAGAATATAGATATCAGTTAGTGTTACAAATGAAGGGCATAAAGCAAACAAACAAATCCATGTACCATCAGAATGGGTGTACAGAGGTTAAAGAAAATCGATTACTAACAAGTGATACATATGACAAAGGCAGAGGAGGACAACCAGCCCAGAAAATGAATCAGCATGTAAATTTAATCTTCCTACCTGAGAACAAATTGGAGTCTAAAGTATAGCTTTCAATATACCTGAATGCTAAAACTTTCTGATGCACCAATATTAACATAGTCTAACAGAATTTCTTAACTCTTGAGGTAGGGAAGTATTTAAATAGGAGGGGAAAATAGTTTCTAATTTTCTCCAATTCTGTTTACTTAGTTCTACAGGTTTTGTTTAGCTCATTAGAGATAATAACACCTTAATTGACTTGCTCAGAGTGTTAAGATTGAACTCAAATTGTTGCAAAATTTATGACCATTTAGCACCAAATAAGTCCTCTCCACAATGCTATAAAAGGAGACTTAAAAGGAAGAGGTATGACTAAAAAAAGGGGGGGTTTGGTATGTATGAATTACTGTCATTAATAATCTATAGTGATTCATTTTCCTTCTGTCTGAATAGTTCCAAATTTTAGATGTTTGCTAACACATAATAAAATGCCTTCTCCTCATAATCATAGAATCATAGAATAGTTTAGGTTGGAAGGGACCTCAAGGATCATCCAGCTCCAACCCCCTGCCATAGGCAGGGACACCTCCCACTAGAGCAGTCTGCTCAAGGCCTCATCCAGCCTGGCTTTAAACGCCTCCAGGGAGGAAGCATCCACAACCTCCCTGGGCAACCTGTGCCAGTGTCTTACCACCCTCACTGTAAAGAACTTCCTCCTAACATCCAGTCTAAATCTCCCCTCCTCCAGCTTAAACCCATTCCCCCTCGTCCTGACATTACTAGACCCTGTAAATAGTCCCTCCCCAGCTTTCCTGTAGGCTCCCTTCAGATACTGGAAAGCCAGTCATAACTCATCCTGCATTCTATAAGCTTACAAGTCATAACTAATACAGCCTGTTTAGGCTTTCCTCAGGACAACTCAGTCATTCCAACACCCAAACATTTGAAGAATGTGATTTTTTTGGGGCCCCTCCTCCAATTCTCCAATGGACAACTTGCTGCATATCCATTTACTTTGTTGCTATAGTACTTGAGATTCTGTGCATGACAAAGTGATTTTTTTTCCCAGGTGGAATGACAGCTGCATAACTGTATTAACCTGAATAAAACAGTTACTCCATTTAGATTAGAATAAGACTATTGACCAACATGATGAGAATCAAAATATGTGTTTTTTCTGTTACAACGTTGGCTGTATGTTACAACAATTTCAGTGATTATTTCACTTCAGTGCAAATCAGAAGCAAGCAAGGTCACAAAGGAACATGTAGCTGCAAGCTCAAGTGTCTTCAGGATAAAGTGTAGAATTGAGGTCATAAGAACTAAGGCCTTTGGTAGACTGGCCTCAGGGAACATTGTTTCTCTGTGGGTGAGAACAGCCAGTACACAGAGCTTTTACCTCCTGGATGACCACTTCATTCTTTTGACTGATGTGCAGGTGGGAGAGATTTACACGGCATTTTTTTCCTAAACCTGTTTTTTCTAACCTTGTGCTCTACTAGTACAATACCAGCAAAGATAATACACAAGTACTGTGGCCAAGACTGGAAAGCAAGTCTTAGTTTATTTACTGTGGCCGGGAGATGAGAGGTAGGAGAAAAAGCCTTCTCTCCCCAACAAGCCAGCCCACATATTGCTTACATTCCATATTTAAGAGTCTGTAACAAATAACACTATTGAAATAATTTCATTTGATCCAAATAATATGTGAGGAATGCTATCAAAAACAGTGAAAATGTTATATCCATAGGGCTCACATACAATGGCTTAAATTTAGAAGCATCAGAGTGTTCCATAAGTTTATTAAGATTTACTAAGGCATTTACTCTTCTTCAGCTGTTAAAAGGAAAGATCTCCCTTTGACCTTTCCTTTTATTTGCCTGACATTCTCTTACAATAAACCACTTCTGAGCCATTCAGAAATAAATGCCAATTCAATGTTTTCATAGAATCATAGAATCAACCAGGTTGGAAGAGACCTCCAAGATCATCCAGTCCAACCTATCACCCAGCCCTGTCCAACCTTATGATTAACTATAGATATTTAACAGCATGTTACTTAAACATGCCATCTTTTAAAATGACCAGTGTGCAACCAGGGAGTTAGAAAAAACAAACATTAAGCGACTACTCTTCACATAACTGCAGCCATTAGAAGGTCTTCATGAAATAAAACGACAAGAAATGAAGTACTTAGCATTGTGCATTGTTTCAGGTAAACAAGTTAGCATTTTGAAGCCCTCCATTTATTTAAAGATAAAAAACTTGGTATGGAACTTCCTTAGCTGGGTTCTTCAGAGCTGCCTGGTTGGTACCTTGACAAACTTGATGGGGAATATACAAATGAGTGCAGTGAATCTGACCAAAGATTTTTGTGGTGACTGTGACCGTAGTCATTTGTAATTTTATGTATATATGCATAGAGCAAGGAGTGAGGTTACTCTTTCTACTGTCCTCACAGTCTCCAGCCTCTTTGTGAGACTTTACAGACCCCATGTGCTTTTTAGGAGTATAAGAGAAATGCAGTTTTGAATAAAAATAAGTCTTTAAAAACTAAGCATCTTTCATAATGTCCATCTGTGTGGCACAGTTGGCTTAAATTTTATAAAGCTGTCAATCACAGAAGTTGTTTAGTTAATATATTCTGTGCTCCTACAGGAACATAATTTTACAAAATTGTGGAGCTTATATTTTAGATAAAATTTTATCTAAGCTTTGTATTGCTCTTATTCATTTCATCTGATTAGATTACCTGAGACCTAAAAAGAAGAAGAAATTGAATTCTTCTTTACACACCCCATCAGTAGTTTTTCTTGTACAGCACAGCTCAACATTTTGTACACTGTTATAGATCAAGGAATATTTAATATAGTTTAGAGATTTCTGGAAGCAACCTAATCCTGTCCAGAGCCATATGGAAAAGCTAGAGGATGTTCACTTTAGATTTTGTATTAGTCATTATTCTTACTTTTGGCTATTACCACCATTTGTCTGGGTGCGATGACTTAACTGCCAGAAATAGGCAGCCTCGCACGTGGTATGAGATGTCTTGCTAGGATATATCCCTTATTCTGAGTCGACAGTTATTATTTGTAGAGCTTTATATCTTGTTTTTACCATTCAATGCAAACGTTTAAAATGTGTTTGTAGGAGTCCTTTAGGACATAGTCCCTCTTGCAAAGAAATTAATAGAAAACCTCCTACTGATTACAGCCCTGTTACCAGGAGAAAGCAATCCAAATAACTCCCCTGTAATTTCCCTTTTTGGTCTCTGGGAGCTTTTTCTTTTTTAACCCTCATGCCAGTTACAGACAAAAATCTATCAAAGAGGAGACGCAGACTTCCTGAATCATTCTTTAAAGTTCATACTTCACATCATTATTTCCCTCCTCCCTTCCACCTCCTCTTCCCTTCCGTCATCAGAGTACTGAAGAACCACTTCCATGCCATAAAATATTTCCAAATCATTGATTTGGATCATACTTTTCTATTTGAGTGAAACCAACAGCTCTTCCACAGCTTTTCTCCCAACCACTGCTTTTTCTCTTATCACCTATCTTTTATACAGATGTTAGGCTTTCTTTCTCTCAGCCCATCTGAAAAGGGTTGTTATGCATCTGGCAACATCAGCAATGAGTTAAGAAACAGAAAGAAAAAGTCCATTCCTGCCCAAAGAAATGAAATATTCCAAGCATGTTCCTGTTTCAGGTCAAGCATGGGCACCATTTAAATACAGAAGCATATTCATTGATTTGTTCGGGTAACAGTGCGACTAGATAGTTATCCTTACGGTTCTTCAAAAGGCCATAAATGGAGGTTGAAGGTTGGCACCTTCCAGAAAGTAACTGGAGAAACAGATGGTGAAAACAGAGTCAGAGAATAAATTCAGTTTGAAGACACCTCAGAAGATCATCTAGTCCAAAGCCCTGTTTGATGCAGAGCTAGCTTGTTCTATGATGAATTTATCGACAACAACTTGTATGATGAATACCCAACTGAAGTTGATGACATCAGATTACAGCTCTATTGCAGGGAAATAACAGTTGTCTCCTCGTGATAGAACATGCTAAGTAAGTAGAAAGCATCATAATTCTGGCAGGAAAGATTTCACTTCAAAATGATTAATTATTCTTACAGCCAGAAGAGGGAGGAAATAGTTTGGATCTTTGCCTTTATAGACTGAGAGCATTTTATGATCTGTTGCAACGGATCTGATACTCTCATAATACTCAATTCCTACCCTCATTTGATATAACATTTTCAGAATGGAAAGGGGTTTTCTGAATGGCTTTTTAATTTTAGACAGTTCACCTTTACACAAGACCCTTCCATGCAATGAACTTTTCCTCTGGAAATACTTTAACTAGATAAAACAGGCTTTGTCAGGAATAAGGGAAGAATCTGTATACTAAAGAAGGAAGAGAGAGAGAGCAATGGAGGCAATATTGCTCAAAGTTTAGAATGTAAATCTATTCAATAGTTTAGAGCTAGGCTATGTACTCTTATGCACCACTAAGCACTTGACCCAGACTCTGGGGTAATTTATAGCTACAGTCCTTCCATATTCATCTACTTAATCCTAGCCACCTTGCTTCTGCCAGACGTTTAGCAGAGTAAGTACAGTTGTCCCTACATGCAAGACACCCTGACCCCGCTACTTCAGAGTCCTCCCAGTGCACGACCCACAGGTTGGGATCATGTCCCTGTCCAGAGTTCTGAAACACAGACTCTCAAAACAGGTAAAGCCTGCTTCGGCATTGCCAGCTGCTCCTGCATCACTGAGCCTAAAGCTCTTAGTAATTTACAGGAGTTTAAATCCATCATTAAAAATGTGGAACAAAACTTTAGTTACACAGATTAAAGAATATTTCTTTTGCAGCTTTATTCCCTTATATGTTCTCCCACCTAGACGAGCTCTCTGTTCCTTCCTTGCAGTCGGTTCTGGTTGGTTTCTACAGTTTCTCTTCATCTTCAGCTGTAGAGCTGTCCTCAAATAAATCTCAAGGAACTTGGGATCCACGTACCTACCAACCTTTTACACAAAACACATTTTCAGATCTTCACAAACTAAGAGTAAAATAGAGTACACTGTGCATGTTATGTAATTCAAAACCTACCCAGGTGGAAAGATCAAGAGAGATGGACATTGCACTCTAAGGTAATCACCCTTTGGGTGGACTAACTACTCACAGCAACTGAAGATCTGGACCTTCAATAACAGAATCCAGCATCTGTTACTCATACTGCTTCTAGCTGGCACAAGAAAACTTCGCCTTGCTCTAAAGAGGCTAACTCAGTACTTTGGGGGTTTAATGCAGAAGTGAAAATTCAAACCCAGTGACAAAGATCTGTAACAAAATAATCAAACCTTCTCTCTCAATGTTAGGGGTGAGTTCCTTAGGATAGCTATTAATGTGCTCTGTTATGATGACTAATGTTTTCAGTATATATTGCATGTCTGTGAAAGAATTATTGGTACAAGTACCATAGATCTATAACAAAAGATTTATAATACAAGAGCTGGTAGAATTTACTGGTATAGCACTTTTAATACTTCATTCCCTCCCCCAGTTGGGTTGTACATTAACATCAGGAGCTGATTCATCTTTTATGCCCCTCTGTTTCTAATGTAACACATTAATTTGAGAACTTGTTAGCTTTTGTTTCTCTTAATATGTTGTTAATGTTGTTAATGCTTCCTGTTCATGATTGGAGACTATTTTTTTTTTTTCATTTGAACTGACACATCAAAGCAATGTGAAAAATATAAAAGCAAACTTAAGAGTCTATCATCAAGCAAATTAAGAATCACAGAATCATTTAGGTTGGAAGAGACCTCTTGAGATCATTTAGTCCAATCTCCCTGATCAAACAGGATCAGCTATAGAAGGCTGTCCAGACCTGTGTCCATCTGGGTTTTGGATACCTCCAGAAATTTCTAGAGCAAGTAGTGTAACTGCTTCATACTCACCTCCTCATCTTCTTCACATTTAAAGAGACATCGGTGCTAAAGAGAAGAAGGAATTTGACCTTTGTCTCCAGGATCTATAAAATAATTTTACCTGACATTGTGCAGTATCTTAGTGTTTTTAAAACACTCTAGAGTTTATGAAATATTTCCCTGAAATCTAAGAAATTGCCAAAGGGAAAAAAAACCAACCACACCAAAAAACACCAAACCCAAAAGAAAATAGAACAAAATACCCCCCAATAACAACAACAAACCCACAAACAACAAAAAAAACCACCCCAATCCTTTTCCATAGCTAAGCTTTGCTTTTTGCAATAGTTAACCTGGGACTTTTTAGACTACCACAGAGCACTGAATTTTATATCACTTAAAATCATGACAACTCTATCCTAAACTCACCAATTACTTCCACATACACACTCATGATGGTAAAAGTGGAAGCAGGCTCAAGAAATCAGGCATTGCAACATCTAAAATACTGTTTGAAAAGTATGCAAAAGAAATTGCCAACAAATGGCTGGTATTAGGTGGATAATGCAATAGGCGATAATGACATTCCTGGCAAAAGGTCAGCTCATCTCAAACATCTGTTAGGAATGAAACCATTAAAAACAAAGCAGTTTCATACTGTGGGGGTTTATGCAGACATTTGCTTTTGTTTTGATCTGCCATAGTTTAGACTCCTTGAACTTTATCCTTCGGTTGCTTTGCTTCCTGTTTTTTTATTTACAGAACTTTACAGAGTATCGAACACTCCAAGTCTCAGCAACCAACACTTCTACAAATGCTGACCATTTTTTTTCTTGCTAATTTGAAAGATACGCTGAATTTGTCTGATTAAAAGCAAACCTGGGCTGTGTTTCAAGACTGTAACAATATCCTACCAGAATGTTATGCTGTTTCCTATTTTGTGAGCATTTTGCACGGTTCAATTTACAGTTCCTGTCTTCCTGACTTGTGTTTTCCATTGCCTTACTCACATCTCCCGTAACACCAATTTTCAATTCACTTCAAGATGCGTAACAATTAACCATCCGGAGGCAACTACCCCAGCTCAGACTGTAATGTTTAAGTGGAAGAAATAAAAGATAGTTTTATAGTCTAACATTAAAAAAAATATTTTAGTAAGAGACTTCAAAATGCTTCCTATTGCCTCCTTCTAAAAATCTCACAGAACTTTTAGAAGTTGTTAAATGTCCAGTACTGAGGATATGCTTGGTACATAGGCTGGAATTCAGCAGAAAAATTAAAACATGGACTGAATCTTAAAATCCATTGTCTTCATTGATATGATGGAGGTTTTTTTCTAAGACAGTAGAACTCGGCTCCAAATATTCTCTAAAGGAAAGATGAACAGAATGACATGGTGCAAATCTTTCCAAAAGAAGTGACCTTATCATCAGAATAGGGACAGTAGCTGCACTGAAGTCAGACAAAATGCTCTTACTGGTCCCACTGTCCTATCAGAGGAATGTGGAAAAATGTTAGTATTTGTAATGAAATGAAAGACTTCCATATATAGTTTTGTCTTTTGAGACCTTTTGACATAGACTAGAGTTTCTTTATGAAAACAATATTCTTTTTGGCAAAATGTGATTTGTGGATAAACCTGATCTATTGGGAGGAATTCTGATGTACTGGAAGGTATCCTTGCTGTGGCAGTGGGGCTGAAACTAAATGATTTTAGAGGTTCCTTCCAGCCTAAATCGTTGTATGATTCTATGTATGGGACTTTAAATCCTTGAAGTAATTGGGTGTCAGCTAATAGTAATTATGCCAAACGAAATAGGTGGATTTACAGAGCCAGAAGACATCACAAGAATTACATATGTGAGCAGTGTTTTGAACAGAAGGCCCTTTAGCAGGAAACTGAAAAAACTATTTTACAGGTGTAGCTTTCAGTAAGAGTCAGGGAAATTCATTCATTAAAATTACGGGAGGTAAGAGATGCTTATAAATATTACAGGACCGTTAAAATGTGTCGTCGCTTTAAAATGGGCTTAAATCATAGTCATTAATTATTAAGCATTACTCTAGTTCTTCACTGATGTTTTTAATGGAGTGAAGTCTCCTCAACTGCAGTAGCATCACTGCTATCTATTTATAGATGACTCTTCTTTAGGTATAGAAGAGCCTTTTCATGTTGTTATCAAAGCAGGTTCTCACTTTGTAGCAAGACTTCTAATCTTAAATGAAAGCAATCCATTACTTGTTGAATGAAAAAGACAGAACCTAGCATACCTGTGAGGTGCTCACAGGTCCTCACATCTCAGGTGCTCTGTCACTGTACTATCAGTAAAACAAAGTCAGATTTACAGGTTCATTTGTTTGAAAAGGTCTAAGAGATCTGAACAAATGATGTCAAAAAAGCAACCTGTTGCTCACTGCCTATCTTTTCTCTTGATTCCTTTAGAGTATAAATATTAAGCATTTCTAATGGTCAAATACTGAGTCCAGCTTTGTTAATTTAGTTCTTTAATTTAGATAAAGAGCTATATCACCTGTCAGTCTTAATCCACCTCATTACCAAGGGTTTGTGTCTTTACCAAGACTATTCTATCATATTCCTATCCTCCCACAAATATGAAAACATGGGTAAAGAAAACAAACAAAACTCCTTTGCCTCTAACAGTCTGCAACAACTACTAGATAATCTGTAGATAGTTTATGCCAACAGATGCTAGATGCTATGTAGAGGTACCATCTGTCTGGATAGTGAATTCTATATCTCACTATTGCAGTGCATGCAGGAATTGCATCCTTATCTGCCTCACTGGTATGCATTCACATTAGCTTAATACAGCTTAAAAGTACTGCTCTTCAAAAGGGCAGAAAGTCTTCAAAAGGGAATTCTCATTTCAGCATTGCAATTAAAACAGTGTTTGCTTAAAAGGTGTCAAATGCACTGCATCATACTGCCTAAGGTTCTCAACCCCTGAATTGTTACTACTTTCCAGAAAAA
>WAAF01009335.1:105088-203331 GCA_013400475.1 Tricholaema leucomelas | reverse complement strand
CCCTGATGATACTATGATACTATGATCTGAGGGCTGGTCAGGAGCTGGGGGAAAGGCTCTGCTCATTTGCTCCCTGTGATAGGACAAGGAGCAATGGGTGTAAGTTGCAGCATAAGAGGTTCCACCTCAATACAAGGGGGAACTTCTTTACTGTAAGGGTCACAGAGTACTGTAACAGGCTCCCCAGAGAGGTTGTGGAGCCTCTTTATCCGGAGACTTTTAAGGCCTGTCTGGATGCATTCCTCTGTGATCTGTGCTAGATTGTGTGGTCCTTCTCTGGCAGGAGGGTTGACTTAATGATCTCCTTGGGTCCCCTCCAACCCCTAATATCCTGTGAAGTGCTCCAAACATCATAGCAAGATATGAGCCATAAATGACCTCCATAAAATGAAATTCAGTTGCACTCTTTAGTGCATAAGGTTGCAAAAGGCAGGTGCTGAAAGTTGGTAAATGTGTAGAAATATAACCTAACATTTAGATTCAGTTTAGCACTCTGTAGCAGAAGGCCAGTTAAGAGCTATTGATTATGAAGTTACTACAGTAAGAGTATTATTTCTGGCTATCACATTTTACAAGTGAAGAGTTTTAGTCAGTTCATCTTGAAATTCACTGAGGTAGTTAATTTAATGAAAATAAGTGCATGCCAGCTGGCTGCATTAGCATTGTTTCTCTGTTGCTTTTTACTTTTTAGCCTTCTCGTGTTCCAATCTGTGACTCCTTGTCATTTTCCCATGTAGACCTATACCCCATCGACTGAGTATGGGGGTTTGGACCACACATAAATTGTGTCATTCTCTCTATGCATTAGTTTTACACCAGTGGGAAAGAGCATTCAGAGACACATATGTGTGTGTGCAAGAAGAGGAGTGACGAGTAGAATTCTCTTGAAACACGTGTTGTGATCAGTTACTATTTGAGACATGGCTGGTACACAGCTTTTGTGAAACAGGGATAACATCTCTGAGTCCATTCAGTTCGTCATGTCCATGACCTTGGACATGATGGAGGGGTAGCGCAGCAGCACCAGTAATTGCTCTTATTAAAAATTCAGTATCCACAGCGTAAGCTCCAGCAGCTGTGATTTATGCCTGGTCCCTGATACCTGCTCTGAGGATCACTTATGCTCATAATAAACAAGCCTTAAGTGAAAGATGCAGTGGTCTTCCCTATGGAGACCAGAATGTAGGTTTCACTTATGCTCATAATAAACAAGCCTTAAGTGAAAGATGCAGTGGTCTTCCCTATGGAGACCAGAATGTAGGTTTTTCTTAGCCCCAGCTATTTCCTCTAAGCAGTAGGCAACAGAGTCTCTGAGCAAGCCTCTCCAAAGCCCAGCATATACTAGGGTTTGGTAGAGGGTGGGGCTGCTACTGCCTACTTGATTAGACTGACAAGAGAGGAAGTCAAATACTACCCATGACAATGTAGCATGTAGCTTGAGTCAAAGACATGTCTAGGAAGAGACTCTGGCAGCCCTGGAAATGGAAACTGCCCAGATGAACAAACAAGGGCAGCAACAGCAATAAACAGCAACAGCTCCACCACCATCCCTGCTTCTGCCCAGGCACAACAGCTACATTTGATGCCAGGCCCAGCTTAAGAGACACAGGCTGTGCACCCTTCACTCTCAGGCCTTAGTAATAGGAGACAGATTTGGCTAAGCTGTGGAAAAGCAGCAATAAAAGTCTGATATTGCTCTGGACATTGACATAGGCAAGAATTTGGTTAGGGAAATATTCCTAATGAAAGCTGAGGTGCACATGCACAGTGAGACTGGTGGAGTAAGAATTTTGCTCTTTAACTTGCACCCAGCAAGTCTGTGTGAGTTTTTCCATAGTTTTATGCCTAAAGCCATGCATAACATCTTTAACTAGAAAGTCAGTGGTTCTTCAAAGTCCCAGACAAGTTGATTGAACAGTGACTCCTCTCCTTATGACTCTGCATTTGATCATTTGAGGTCAGAGTAGCTCATTTCCCAGTATGCATCTCTAGCACTGTAGTTTGTTTAATGCCAAGAAAAGCAGCTGCTAGCAAGCTCCTTTGGCTTGTGCCTCCAAACTTTCTGAGAAAAACACAAGGATGCTAAAGTGGGCTTTCATAAATTATCTCACACAGTGACTTCATTCTCTGTATTTAGGGGTGAAGAAGGAGTAAAACTATCATCAGACACACACAGATCAACACTCTCATTTAGTATTCATCAATAATGCACTGAATATTTAAAAAAGAAAAAAATCTACCTAATACTATAAGAACAGCCAGAAGGGAACAAATACATATTATAATTTAGGGTGGTGTTTTCATACTTAAAGCAAAATATTGGCTTTTGCATGCAAGACCGTAAAATTTTGGTGGCATTTACATCTTTCAATACTCTGCAAAAAAACTGGTCTGAAGCAGACCTCTAGTGGTTAAGATGGGCATTTCTTCAAACCCTTACTGCTCCAAGTCCTACATCCCATAGTTTTTTGGGAAAATCTTCCGTTCAGGATGGTGGTTTCAGGATATTTCAGAATGTAAGAATTGCATAAGTTTTTTTAGAAATGTAATTTCACTTTGCTCCTGTTTGTGTGGCTGCAATAGGAGGAAAATATCACTATCACATACCAGTCTCTCTAACTCTGTTTCTATTCCATGTTTAGGATATGCACATTTGGAGATGTGGCCTGCTCCAAGATGATTAAGGAACTCTGGAGATATTGGTACCAACATTTATAAACCAATAATGAGACTGAATTTGCGACAGAGATCTTCCACTGCATGGTGCCGTGCAACAAGCAGTGCTCATTCAGAGTACAAAAGGAGCTGCAAAACCTCTCCTAAAAGGGGGGAGGGAATGAGGAAACTCCAGAAATTATCCCTGTAGTGGATTATGCTAGCAAGGATTAGCAGGAGTGCCTGTGCTAGTTTGAGCCTAGCTAGAATGTTTCGGTGAGAAGAATTAGATCATAGGCTGAGAAATTGAAACAATGGTGAGGTCTACTTCGCTCACAGCCTTGCTGAGATGTGTAGAAAGGAAAAGCAAAACATTAGACAAAGTCACTTGCTTGCTTTCTTCGCTGGGAGCTTTGCCTGCTGGAGAGCTGAGGCTGCTGGCTGAACTCCATCTTGCTTTCTAACCTCACCCTCCTTTTGCTTTGGCTGATTTCACCTTTGCTTAATCCTCTTGGCCGAACCTCCATTCTCCCTTGGGACTGGGGTAAGGTTGAGAGGGGTAGGGGGAAGGTGAGGGGCGGTTGAGAGCCCCTCCTGGGGACTCAGGTTTCTGAGAGGGGAGTTGTGTCTGTATTACCTTTTTACCTTGTGTATTTCTGTATATAACTGTATATACTGTAAATATCTGCTTGTAAATTGTGCCAGCTGTAAATATAAGCTTCATTCAAATTTCCAGAGCTGACTGAGTCTAGTCTGGGTAATTTCTAAAGTGTGGGGGGGTGGGGGACACCCAAATCATCACAGTGCCATATTCAAAATGGGGAACTGGCTGTAGAATTTGGTCATCTCTGTTCTCAGAAAAGGAACACTTGCTTGGAAGTCTGAGCATCAGAATATCTAACACCATCCAAGATGATATATAGCTCTGTGCAAAATAGTAAATCATAGAATCATAGAATGGCCTAGGTTGGAAGGGACCTCAAGGATCATCCAGCTCCAACCCCCTGCCATAGGCAGGGACACCTCCCACTAGAGCAGGCTGCTCAAGGCCTCATCCAGCCTGGCTCCAAACACCTCCAGGGAGGAAGCATCCACAACCTCCCTGGGCAACCCGCTCCAGTGCCCCACCACTCTCACTGCAAAGAGTAAATCTCCCTGTGCTTGGCCTAGTTCCACATACACAAAGCAGGATTAGCAAACTGGATGAATCTCTCCATGTTTTTTTGTAATATTAAATCTTTCCAGTTTGCTTGTTTGTTTGTTTTGGTTTTGTTTGATGAGCCTGACTCATCAGCTCATCAGTGTGATGGTTCGGGAATTACCTACCCCCACACACAATGAAATCACCCAGACTAGACTCAGCCGGATGAAAGTTAAGGAATGAAGCTGTATTTACAGCTTAGTACTACTAACAAGCATATATATATATATATATACACAATATTTACAGTTATATACAAGTTAAAAGTGATACAGAAACACAATACCCATTCCAGAAAATCAGAGTTCCCAGGAGGCTCCCGACCCAAACCTCCTCACCCCTCCCTCTTTCCCTCCCTTCAGAAATAACCAGATCAATCTCTGTATCTCACATGATAAATCTGGAGAGATCTTAGGGGAGCTGTCAAAAAGGCAACATGGAGGTTAGAGGAAAAAAAGGGTTAGGTCAGACTAAACAGTTAAGGCAGAGGCAACCACAGAGACCAGACTGCCAAAGAGAAGGAACGGAAATGAGACCTGAGAAGCATGTGAGAAGTGAGTGGCTGATCTACATTTTGACTAGTTGTGTTTCTCAGCAGAAAAATGAGTGATATAGGGTACTGTTGTTTTTTTTCTTTCTTCTCACAGCTAAGGACTTAATTCCTTTCAGTAAAATATTCCAATTAGCCTCAAACCAGCACAATGAGTTACTAATTGTTTTATCACTTGAGATTGAAAAGAACTTGAAATAACAAACCTGTGAATAGAAACAGCTTTTTACAGTATAACCAGACCTTCCCTTGTACTGTGACGTAATGTTGGCTGCCCAGCTCAGGGTATGTCTCAGCCTTCATTTTCTAAGATCAGCTGCTTAACTTCTACATAAAAAGAAAGAGTTACTCCATGACGTTGTTTTCCTCTCAAAAAAATCTTAATAATAATTTTTAAAAAGCCTTCATAATGTGTCTACCTAATATCCCATATTAAAAATCACTTTTCAAATGGGTTTTGTTTTCATTTTGGCTTTCTTGCACTGAGACTTGAAAATCTTTTGCAGATATTATGAAGAAGAAGAAGAAACCAGGCTTCTTGGTTCCTCTTCTGCAACCTCTTCTGTTTCTTTCGGATGGTAACAGAAAACCACTGAAATCTCTGGGCAACCTGTATAACCACAGAAGGGAAGTCAAATTAAGATTTAGAATATTGTGTCCAGTTCTGGGCCCCTCAGTTCAAGAAGAGCAGGGAACTGCTTGAAAGAGTCCAGCACAGAGCTACAAAAATGATTAAAGGCATGGAGCATCTTCCTTACAAGTAGAGGCTGGGGGTCTTGAGTTTGGAGAGGAGGAGAGTGAGGATGACCTCCTTTATGTTTATAAACACGTAAAGGGTGAGTGCCAAGAGTGTGGAGTCAGGCTCTTCTTGCTAATGCCCAGCAACAGGACAAGGACCAATGGGTGGAAGCTGGGGCATAGGAAGTTCCGTGTAAACATGAGAAATAGTTTTTTCACTAGGAGGGTGTCAGAACACTGGAACAGGCTGCTCAGGGAGGTTGTGGAGCCTCCCTCTCTGGAGATATTCAAAACTCACCTGGATGCATTCCTGTGCGATCTGGTCTAGGTGATCCTGCCCTGGCAGGGGAGTTGGACTAGAAGATCTTTTGAAGTCACTTCCAGCCCCAACCTTCTGTTATTCTGTGAGTCTGTGATTATTGATTACCATCATCAGCAGTTACTTGGATCTTCTTTTTTCAGATTCACAGAATCCCCATGTAGCTGAGGTCAGGAGGGACCTCTGAAGGTTATCTGGCCCAAACACATATTCCAGCAAGCTGCCCAGGATGGAGACTCCAGCAGCTCTATAGGTAATATCTGTCAGTGCCACATCATCCTCACAGTACAAAACTGTTTCCTGGTGCCCAGAAGGAACCTCCTGGGGTACCAAACTGGGAGGCTTGGCTAGTAAGGAACAATAAACTGCACCAGTACAGGCTGGGAGGTGATCTGATGGAAAGCAGCCCTGTGGACAAAGGACCTGGGACTCCTGGTGGACAACAAGCTATCCATGGGACAGCAATGTACTCTTGTGGCCAAGAAGGATGGTGGGATCCTGAAGTTCATTAAGAGGAGTGTGGCCAGCAGATTGAAGGAAGTTCTCCTCCCCCTCTACTCTGCCCTGGTGAAATCTCACATGGAATATTGTGTTCAGTTTTGGGCTGTCCAGTTCAGGAGGGACAGGAATCCACTTGAAGGGCTACAAAGATGATTAAGGGGCTTGAGCATGTGTCCTGTGAGGAGAGGCTGAGGAACCTGGGGCTTTTTGGTCTGGTGAAGAGAAGACTGAGAGGGGATGTAATAAATGCTTATAAATACATGAGGGCTGAGTGTCAAGAGGAAAGGGACAGGTGCTTCTCAGTTGCACCCTGTAATAGGACTAGAGGTAATGGGTGTAAGCTACAGCACAGTAAGTTTCACCTCAACATCAGAAAGAACTTCTTTACTGTAAGGTAAAGAAGTGCATTTGAACCAGCTTCCCAGACAGATTGTGGAGTCTCCTGTGGACACTTTCAAGACCCATCTGGATGCATTCCTATGTGACCTGCACTAGACTATGATCCTGTTCTGGCAAGAGTGTTGGACTCCATATCTCCAGGGCCCCCTTCCAATTTCGGACATCCTGTGATCTGTGATCATCTATTCTGGTTTATACCCACTGGCTCTTGTTCTGTTACTGGGCACCATTGGAAAGAACCCAGCTACCTGTTTTCTGGACCCTGCCTTCAGGTTTTAATATGTGTGGATGAGATTCCTCCACCCTGAGCCTTCTCCAGGCTGAAAAATCCCAACTTGCTCAGCCTTTCCTCGTATATTGTAGCAAAATGGACATGCTGTCTGCTTAAAATAGATGAACATACCAAGTTTTCTCTAGCAATGGGAAACTCGGAACATCAGAGCTCAACACCTCTCTGCTGCTTTAATTGCATGACATCAGCTTTGGCTTTAAACAACTACATTATCAACTTCTCTATTTTATACAATCTGCAAATGAGCAAAGTTTTGCAGGCTAACAATATAGAAAAAGAACTTGAAAATAAGTACATTTGGTAAAACAGACCAAATATCTGTCCTTGTGAACATCAGCAATTCACAGCATCACTAGGGAAGGGCGATGGACACTCTTACTGTCTTGGCAGAACCTGACCTCATTCCCTCATGCACCCGAAACCACTGCCAGTCAGTCGACTTCTCAGCAAAGCTGAGAGTGATGCTAACCAAAGATGGGCTTTGGTGTTTTCATCCATAAAGGCATGATGCTCAAGCAGAGAGGCGCCTAGGTCCTTGTGTGTCGGGCGCTGCGCTCAGTGCGCTGCTCTTGATGCTTGGGGCACGGTGCTCAGTGCTGGGGGCCCGGTGCTTTGCCCCCCGCCAGGTAGCTGCACTCTCCCAGGTCCCGCCAGGTGTCAAGCAAGCTTTGTCTCCTTCCTCAGAAACCTATGCCTCGAAGAAAGGCTGGGATCTGCTCCTCCCTGTGCTTGCTCTGCTTTCTGTCAGTGGGTTCTGCCCGCGGTGATGGCGGCCGTGGGCAGGCGGGAGAGGAGGCGGCCTCGCTGCCGCCGGCGCTGCTCTGCACGCCTGAGGCTACGTGCGGATGAGGAACTGCACAGCAGTGACTTCCACAGCACTGCTCACAAGATGTCACCCGCGGATTACAGTCGCGAAGAACTGCCGAACACAGCTGTTTGTGTGATGTTTGGAAACCCATGGAAATCCTTCCATCAGCGGCTAGTCGAGTCATCCATGTCTCACAAAGAAGCAAGACTAAACGTACGCTTACTGGTCACTGCGATGCTGAGTGTGCCTAACAAATTTCAACTGTCATCACTTTCTGAAATTGAATGCTAATTACAGACCTTTCTGTTTAATCCTCATTAATTTAGCATCTGCATACAAAGTGGTCAAAATAGGACAGATTTTACATACCTGAGCCTAGTACAATGCTTCGCAGAACTAGGAGGTGTGTATAAAGCCCCTAGCTTTCAGAGAGCAGAGCCTATGATGAGGGTAACTCTGACAACCACCTGTAGAAAGCATTACTTTTGAAAGTAGCTAGGACCTAGGAAGCACAAAAGTGACCATGACCATGACAAAAGAGCAAACAACATCTGTGCAACAAATCAGACATCAGACATTGACCTGGTTTATACTATATCCTCCTACCACAATTTAGAATCAATTGCAGTTAGCATTCCAGCACCTGAAACCGTGTCCATGCTGTAATGAGATACATTAAAGATACTGTTACTTTTCAGAATACTGCTTTTTCAGTCATTTCTGCCCATGGTTCAGGTCATACATGAAAGTAATTTCAAAGTACTGTTTGCAAATTCAGCAGCCTAAATGCTGATTCAATTTTTGAATACTCAGGACCTAAATGTTTGTTTTGTCTCATAGACTTGGACAGTGTTTAGCACTGTCCTGACAATTTTCTGACACATCCATTACAGACAGAAAGTGGTTAATAGCATCCCATTTGCAGTCAGACAGTCTCAGATACCAGCAATTAGATGTTATCACTGCATTTGTGCTTGTAAAATGTCTGAAGGATCCTATGATTTCATTCATTTGCAAACTTGTAAGTCTGGTTAAAATTGCACTAGAGTAAAAGCTGAATAAATATTTGTCATTTTACACAACAGTTAGATGATGACAATAATAACAGTAATAATACGTTAAAGGTTTTACACATTGCTCCATTTCCCAGCATCAAAACTCAGAGGGGAAACATCTGCAACACCTGAAGTGAAAATGGAGAAAAGTTCCACACCCTCACCTCTGCAATAGACACGCTCCCTTGGTTCTCCCACTCTTCCTTCCACCTCTGCTCACACCGGTTCCCTCAGCACACACAGTGGTGCCCAGCTGCCTCTTCCCCGAGTTCATCATGCTCTCCCTGGAGTCACTCCACTCCGTGGAGAAACACTGCAGTAATCTTCCCCCGACTTCCTTGGCAACTCATGCTCTGCATGTCCTTAGTCCTGCCTGCACAGCTGGCTGACACACTCTAAGTATTCCACTTGCAAGACACAGATCTCAAATCAGCATTCAGGAATCTCAGAATTGTTTGTGGTTTGACCATTAAAAAAAAAAGTCACCTGAAACCCAAGTGGGAAAAAGCTTTTTATATGAAAGATGTGAAGACTTGTCTTATACTTTCTCACTCAAGGCTGTCAGGCAGCAGAACAGAAACAAAGTACATTAGGTTCTGGTTTTGCAGACCTGAGGCCATCCTTTGGCAGCATAAGCCCTGCGTGCATGAGAAAACATGGCCTCACTCCTGCATTCATTGTACAGTATATCCCAGAGGCTACACACAGATTGTGTGGAGGTCCTACTGAACATCTTTGCCATATACCTCAAAATTAATACCATTAATGCACTAACTTACTTCAGCATTTCACACCATTATTTATTTCACAAAGGAACCTCCAGAAGTCTGTGAGGAATCACCGTTAATTCCTCAGGTCATTTGCTGCCACGCCAAACCCTGTAGTGCTTTTGCACTGCATTCCCAGTGCAAAAAGATAAAAAACCTCATGATAATTTGGGGTACTTTCAGGGATGCTTGTGAACTTGCAAAGCGGAAGGAGCGAGCTGCTTCCTAGACAGTCCTAGACAGTGCTGGCCACGAGAAAGATGTTAAGGGAGAAGAACTTATGTCACTGCATTGCAGCGGCCCCACAAGCCTGCACAGCAGAGTCCCCTGATGACAAAACAAAGAGCAAGAGCCGAATTCTCAGTCACTTATCTAATTTAATGTCTGCAGCTGGACCACATAAAATGGACATCACATGCAGAGAGACTGACTTTGCCTGTCAGGAAGTTTTGGGGGACATCATATGGTAATGTACAAGATGCTGGGTTTATTTTAGGCAACCTGTGGCTGGAAGTCTGATCCACAATCACCTGTGCCCACAATCTTTCAGATGCAGCAGCCTTCACAGAATGTTTCAACTCTTCTTTTTATAATGAGTTCCGATTATCTTGTTTAGCTAGAATGGTAGACAGCCCAAGGACATGCACTAAACTTGATAATAGTTTTGTAAGAGCCTGACTCAACTATTTTGTAGCTGCTTGGAACAGCTCAAAACAAGGAAAACATGCATATGACAAAGAGAAAACATAGCTTCTGAGGAAGACACACAGAACCAAACCACAATGTTTATCTTATTATGATACAGAAAAAGACAAATAAAAAGTAACCCACCAGCAACTTCATCTGAACTTTGAGGCATAACAGGAGAGGTTTTTCAGCTTTGATTTTTAATTTGCTGTTGCTCTTGAAAATACAAATGGAATAACATCATGGGAATAAACAAATTATTCTCCTAACCCAATTTGAAACATTTAGGCTGACTCACACAATCTAGAGAACAATGTTAAACACATACTAGCAGCTGCATAGTTCTAAACACACAAAATACATGCTTACATGGAGTAGTGGGAGGCAGGACCTAATTGAACTAGTCTGCCTAACGCATGAGACCAGACAGGCTTGTGTATAGAAATGCAATGCCTTGTATCTCTGAGGAGTGTACTTGCTATTCCAAGCAGAGCATGGTGCGGGCAGTCTACGTGCAATTAGGCTTATTCACAGAGTTCCCCTGTTCTTTTGGGAACCACAGTGCTCTGCAACTTCCAGCCTCCATGATGGCCTGCATTCTTTTTTTTTTAAGATCTGCCAGATGATGTCTATGAAATGCATGTTTCACTGATAGATAAACAGCCTAGCACAGCATATTTAACCGACCTGTTCTCACCACAGCTTTGTGTTATCCCAAGTGCTGCCCTACATTTCACATAAATTCAGGTTTCATTTTAAAGAAGGTTTCATTTTGAAGGGCACCAAATATACAGCAGACCCTTCTCAAGTTCAGTTGCAAAATATTGTCAGTGGACAACAGTTGCCTGTGTGCAGTTCCTTTCACACTCCTTGCTTACCTAGTTCTTAATTCATTCAGCAGGGGGCTGCAGTTATTTTGTAGAATTCCAATCACTAACAGTTTTTAACCATCGTGTGGTGGAGGCTAAGACCCTTCACTCAGCCAGTTGCA
Source organism: Tricholaema leucomelas (assembly GCA_013400475.1). Lineage (NCBI taxonomy): Eukaryota > Metazoa > Chordata > Aves > Piciformes > Lybiidae > Tricholaema lacrymosa > Tricholaema leucomelas. Next base: position 192,368 of record WAAF01009335.1, on the reverse strand, counting down.
TCCTGTATCAGCCGCTCCATTCCCTCCTGTGATGAATGTCAGGTTCAAGAGCATTTAGTGCCCCATTCATCCCATTTACTCCTTTAAAAGATTGGCTTTTTTCCAATCTTCACTGCTCCTAAGAGGGAAAGACTGATATGCAACTGATGAGAATAGGACAAAAGGCCAAATAGTTGCCAGATTACCAGAAGATAAGACCTGGGAACTACAGGGTCTTGGAGCTCTCAAATGATAAACAGAGCCTGCAGTACCATCCCTGTAATCAGAGGCCTGAATGCAGTGTTGGCTAAACAGTATGTGAAGCCAGCAATGACCTTGAAAGGCTCCGCAGAGGACAACCAGCTGCAGAGGAAGCTGAAGATGAGTAAGGCTCCCCTTGCTAGGGGGTCATGCAACCACCGAAGTCAGCAATGTGCACGGGCAGTAGGGAAAGTCCTGATGTAACAAATTGTGAAATAAGGGGGGAGCTTGGTTCTCCTTGGTTCAGCCTTCTGGGATGTAATCACACATCACGAATTCTGAACACATACAAACTGAGAGCACAGGTGGCGCGGCTGGCGCAGCACCTGTCTCACTGGCGTAACAGGTAGTGGTCCATGGTAGGGATGCCTACCTTTCAAGACAGCAGCTGACCAGCTCTGCTATCTATGCGTCTCAGGAGCTTTGCTGGCCAGTGGCACGGAGTGAGTATAGCCTACCTTTAATCAATAGGGCTACTTGGGACTATTTGTTGTATTTTATTCAGCATTGTAGTTTCTCCCTGTGGCTGTAGGATATTGTGGTTTCCAGTATACCTTTCTTGTAATGGTTTTAGTGTTTAAGCTATAATAAAGTATTGAAGCTGTACTCAGAAAGGGGACCCATGTGTGACAGCATTCCCTGGCCCCAAGAACTCACTGGACACTGCTCCATTTTTTTATTTTTCTTTGCGTTGACATTAATGGTTCAGAGAGATCTATGGACAGTTCCTGGAAGTTATCCAACCCTCCAGAGTTTTAAATGCTTAACTTTAATATCTGCCATTTGATACCCTCCTGAGTCACTCACTAATGGAAGGTAATCATCACTATATTCTTATAGCTTTCACACATCTATCAAAGTCACTTTTTTTTTTCTCTCTGATAATCTATTTCGGATCCCTTGTTTCCATTGGTGAGTTTTCCCACAGCTGCCTGAGGAAGCATGAAGGCAGGGCTGATGACATGCCAAGCTGACACTTTGAAATCCCACAGGAGAGAAATCCTTAAGCTTCAGACTGGCTGATTTCACTTTTTTTCTTGTACTATTTCCTGCATCCCCTTTTCTTGCTGCAGTGCCTCCTTGTCATCCAAGGAGGGATGCACATATCCTGCCACACAGAGACTTGTTTTAACACCAGGGAACAAGTCAATATCCTTACAATTTCTATGATTCTCACTCTTGGATGGAATTTTTACCATTATCTTGTTATCTCTCCAGGAGCCCACTCATGGGTCCAGGAAGCACTGCACTAAGTGTTGGATTAGGAGGAGAGTGTGGTGCTTATCCCAAACAGGAGCAGCAGACCCCAGCTGAGTCTGACCAGCCAGCCTCACCAACACAGTTCCCTGCAGCCAAGAGGAGTAAGGAACTATTCAAGGCTCACCTTGTTGCAGATATCTTCCTAAGCCTGGTCAAAAGTGATTTAAGGACAGCAAGGAATAATATCAGGAGACTTCCAGGAAGCAGCAGGTCCAAACTGTATGACACGGCCTAAAGCTGCATTTGATACTTCTTCCTCCTTTCTTGCATGTCTGAGGTCTTGACTATTTCCCTCAAAACACCAATCCTCCAAAACACCAGATTTTGAAACAAACAAACTTGGATCAGACACAGGCTGAAATTAGGCACGCCCTCAAATGTGCTCTGGCTTCTGTCACCAAGATGCAGCCACACTCTGAAAAAGAGTATTGGAAACAAGTGGATTTCTATCTGAAGTCGATTCCCCAGAGCTAAAAAGGTACTTATTCTCCCAAGCTATAAAGAAATACTATTGGCCTCAGACACCAATAAACAAATATCTCTAACTTTGCACAGTGGTTTTCATCATTGAATTTAAATGGCTTTTACAGTGGAGGTAAACATCATTATTGCTGTTTTACAGAGGGACAAACTGCAGTACAGAGAGGCTGAGAGGCTTATGGTCACGGATTTGGCAAGAGACAGAGACAGTTAGTGATCTAATTTCCAGTCAGATGTTCTGACCACTAACCTACCTACAGAAGTAACACTTATTTGCAGAAACTCGTTTCCTAGCTGACAGTTCAAAGCCACAGGAGTGAGTCATCAACAAACAGAGGAAATCAGTAGGGGTTTTAATGCAGTCCATTTTTTACTGTCTCTTTGTGTAAAAGCCCATGAGAACTGTGTCTAACAGAGAGGATTTAAACATCCATCAAAGTCGCCCTGAAGATCTACAGGTTTTACAACGGTGTGTGACCATCCATTTAATTCAGCTTGGTTTTGAAAATCTGCCTGGAGAGGTTATGGACTGTCCTTTCCTGGAGACTTTCAAGATCTGACTGGGTGCATTCCTCTGTGTGCTGCCCTAGATGATCCTGCTTTGGCAAAGAGGTTGGACTCAGTAATCGTTGTAGGTCCCTTCCAACTCCTATCATTGTATGATTCTACTACCCCATGAAAGAGAGATAAGCTTTTACTGTAAGTTACACTAATTTCAGGCCTATGATACACATTTTCAAAGCTGTTTGTGGCAGGGACTTGGAAAGGCTGGAGAAGTGGGCTGAGGAGAATCTCACAAAATTCATTAAGTGCAAGGTCCTGCACCTAGGTCAGGGCAAACTTCAATATCAGTACAGGCTGGGGTATGAAATTAAGAGCAGCCCTGCAGAAAAGGACTTGGATGGATGGATGGATGGATGGATGGATGGATGAAAAGCTAGGCATGAACCAACATTGTGTAGGACAAGGAGCAATGGGTATAAACCACAGCACAGGAAGTGCCATTTCAACATGAAGAAGAGCTTCTTGACTTTAAGAGTGATGGAGAACTGGCACAGGCTGCCCAGAGAGATTGTGGAGTCTCTTTCTCTGGAGATTTTCCAGCCCTGTCTGGATGTGTTAATGTGTGACCTGAGCTAGATTTTCTGTTCTTGCTTTGGCAGGGGGTTGGATTCAAAGATCTCTGGAGGTCCCTTCCAATCTCTAACATCCTGTGATCCTGTGAATCTATGATCTGTGTACTTGCATCCCAGAAGACAACTGCATTCTGTTGCATCAAAAGAATCGTGGCCAGCACATTGAAAGACATGATTCTGTCACTCCAGTCTGTTCTGGTGAGACCTCACTTGAACTACTTCATCCAGCTATAGGACACAAAATACAAGAGAAACATGGACCTGCTGGAGCATGTCCAGAGAAGGGCCACAAAAATAATCAGAGAGATGGAGCACCTCTCCTACAAAGATAGGCTGAGAGAGTTGGGGCTGTTCAGCCCGGAGAAAAGAAGGTTCAGGAGAGGCCTTAGAGTGGTTTTCAGTGTCTGAAGGGGACCTACAGGAAGGCTGGAGAAGGGCTGTTTAGAGAAGCTTGTAGTGATAGGACAAGGGCCAATGGCTTTAAACTGGAGCAGAGTAGATTTAGGTTAGACATAAAGAGGAAGCTATTTTACAATTATAATGGTAAAATATTGGATGAAATGCTGTCCCTGGAGACAATCAAGATCAGACTTGGTGTGGTTCTGGGCAGCCAGATCTAGTTGAAGGTGTTCCTGCTCACTGTGGAGGGGACTGGACAACATAACCCCTGAAATCGAGGCAATCTGTGAATCAGAAAAATCGTAAGGCTGGATCTGACAAGCTCAAGGCAGTATATTGCTAACACACAGTATGGGGAGCTGATGATGTAAAATGCACTCCCTTCCACAAAGTGGCCTGAACATTGGACACTGTCCTTACAGTAAAAGAGGTAGTTAGGAAATAGTGCTTACTGCTGACACTCTTGATGGCAGGATGTCCACTAGTTTCACAATTCTTGATCTCATATAGCAGACACAGTTCTCCAGCTCTGCACGTTATGTATCCCTGCAGTCCCTGGGTATTGTGGTAGCAATTATAACCAACCATCCAGACATGAAGTTGTCAGTGATTTGGGCAGAAAGTGGTCCCCTCATTCCCAAAATAATAGATTAAGGAAACCTTACATTACTACACTGAGGACAGACTTTTCAAGAAAACACATGAAATAAAGTAACTTCTGGAAGTTTCTTCCAGAATCCTGAGACATGTAAGCAGGACATAGAAGCACAAGTACTTAGGGCAAGGACATGTAACTTTGAGGGCAGATTTTCCCTTTCATACTTTGATGCAAATTTAAAATCATAGAATCATAGAATGGTTTAGGTTGGAAGGGACCTCAAGGATCATCCAGCTCCAACCCCCTGCCATAGGCAGGGACACCTCCCACTAGAGCAGGCTGCTCAAGGCCTCATCCAGCCTGACCTTAAACGCCTCCAGGGAGGAAGCATCCACAACCTCCCTGGGCAACCCATTTCAGTGTCTTACCACCCTCACTGTAAAGAACTTCCTCCCAACATCCAGCCTAAACCTCCCCTCCTCCAGCTTAAACTCATTCCCCCTCGTCCTGACATTACTAGACCTTGTAAATAGTCCCTCCCCAGCCTTCCTGTAGGCTCCCTTCAGATACTGGAAAGCCACTATAAGGTCTCCTCAAAGCCTTCTCTTCTCCAGGCTGAAGAGCCCCAACTCTCTCAGCCTGTCCTCATAGCAGAGGTGCTCCAGCCCTCTGATCATATCAGTTCACACTTCAGTGGTGTAACTAGAGAAAATGGAGTGGACTATTAAGAATTCTATTAAAAAAACAAACAAACAACACTTTTTGGTTGAAATTCTTTCCCCTGTGGCATAGATGCTCAGCCCTAGACTCCAGCAGAGCTGTACTGCAGGAAATTTGTGTTTGCAATTACTTCACCGTATGCAAACTGGAAAACTGGCACCCACAGAAAAGGAGGATTTCCCCAAGCACATTTCAACCCAAGTTTACTCAAAAGACGGCTGTGACTGTAGGAATCAAGATGTGTTTTATTAAATAATTAACATAAGAAATTAAATCATTTTCTGCAAACTGTAGATCTGCGAAGACGAGGCTCTGCAAAGGGCCTTTCAGCAAAGGCATGCACTGAAGTTGCATTCTGCAATGATTTTAAAATACCAAACAGTTTTATGTGATGTCTTGTGCCTGCTGATAGAATGCGCTGGAAATCATTGGTGCCTCAGACTTGCAACACAAAACACCAGCATCACAAAAAGCAAACAGTGAGCACTGTAAACGTGTGAAATCTCATCCCACTTCACAGGCTAAATCTGGGTCAGGGCTGCCAGAATCCACCATACCAAATCCTCCTCTGGAAAAAACGGTTTAACCCAATGGCTCCTCATGCAATATTGGAATTACTTACAGCACAGAAAGCAATGCAAAAACTAAGGCTAGGAATAAAACCTGGGAGACTGGAAACCTGCACCCTGGACCTTGCTCCAGAGGATGTTTCTGTGCATGATATGAGATGCTAAACATAAGACCAGGATATGGAGTTGCCTGGTTCCCTTGCTGGTAGACTACTGTTATGTCCACTCTTCAATTCCCTCCCTCTCATTCTTGTCTGGTTTAGACATTGATGTCAAAACTAAATCATATTTTTCATCCAAGACAGCCAGATCACTGCAGGAGTGAAAAGTGAAACCAAGAGAGGGGGAAAACTGTTGCCAGTAGAGAAGCTACAGCCCTGTGGATGACCTGGAGACTTTGCAGAGATATTGCAGCCTGCTTTTGACTCTAAAGCTGAAGACCGTTCTTCCAGCGTATCCAATTGCTCCTACATAGATAGCAGGGATGCCTCAAAGAGCCAAGCACCTCTGTCTGCTGATGCATCCTATGAAATGCCTGGGATGTCAGATGAATGCAGAACTGCAGTCAGAGATGCTAATTTCACAGAAGCAGGGCATTCAGTAATTATAAATAATATAGGATTGGCTATGTATATTTGATTCAGAACATGAAAAGGGCATGGTCTAGAGGAAAGAGGGAGAGGAGAAATCAGATTTCACAAACAGGCCTTGCATTTTACAAAGCACCAACCATTCAAGTCCTGGGGCTTGCCATATTTAATAAGTAAAATGAAAGAGATTTGTTTAGTGAGATTGAACAGCAGTGCTCTCAAATAATTATGCAGTGCTCCTGGCAGCCAGAAGGATGTGTTTTAACTTGTACTTTGGCCTCTCTCACACAGCATGTTGGTGCAATTTTGTCTTGACAAGCTGTCTTGCTTTACTGTCTTGGAGCCAAACCAATGCATAGTGCAAGCAGGTTCAATTCCAGATCAACCATTGCAGTGATGGATTTGGCAAGCAGCAACTGACTTTTTTTCTCTTCTCAGGTCTGCTCTTGCACAGCCCTGAGGACTGACTTCTCAGTGATTGTAATGCAAGCTGAAAATCCTCAGCCTTTTTTAGGGTTAGTCTTGAAATAATTAAGATGATCTTGAAACCACTAACCCAACCTGATGAGTAGGCTTCCTTCTCCTGATTTCAGACTTGGATATTAACTTTTTGCTGATGAACAGATTATTGCCTGTCTTAGTAAGGTGTTCTGCAATCCTGGGTATACAAACAGACCAGTAATGCTTTTGGGAGACATAATTAAAGGTTGCCACAATTGTTATAAACTAAAAATCTTCGCATTTTAGACACAAATGAAGTATATAATAATATGTTTTATTATAGGAAAAGTCATAGAAAAGGTCTTATTACAGGAAAGGTTTCCTGTAATACTGTAAGGTAATACCTTAATACTGCATGAAACCAACTCACGGCAGTGTTGTACCCATTTGCTAGTCTAAAATGTCAACGTGTCTTTCTGGAGGCACTTGCTGACTTCATTCTGCATGGAAGTGGCAGTGTAATAACGTACCTGCAGTAGCAAACCAGCATGCTTACAGCAGGCTATGCATGTTTTGAGCTCATGTGGATGACTGCTTTCCTGAGAGGAGACCTGACACCTCAGACTAAGAGAAGAAATAAGCACTTAGCTTTGGTGTAAAGATAATTTAATGGACAGTAATAAAAAAATACATAGGTCTTTCTGCTGTGTAACTTCCACAGTTTTCATGCCATTTTTTGGTGGTGAGAACACAACTAACCAAATAGCTAGCCAATACCACCTGCCCACTAGCCTACAAGTTACTTGGGTTAATTGTACTCTAACGTAAGCTGCAATTGATGGTACAGGACAGGACTATAGGTAGCAACAGTGATGGGGGGAAATCTGGATAAATTGAAGTGGGATTCTGCAGTAAAGCAAAAACCCCACAGACTTCAAAGCAGACAGGAAAGAGGATCACTTAATTAATCTCACAACATTGAACGCCCAGAAAGCTGTTGTAAAAGGTAAAGGGAGGAGTGGGAAATTTCTGGGGAGTGTACAACTGGCATGTTGACTTTTGATTCCTGCCTCTCTGGACTTTCTTCTGCTAAGGAGCACATTAGAATAAGGAAGAGATGAGAGGACTTCGTTCCTGATTCCCAACTGCATTGAGTTACAAGCAATTGGCTTCTGTGAGAAAATGGGCATTTCAAAGCACTGAAAGGAAGCATCTGCATGTGACATTTCAAGGCATTGCTCCAGGTTATTCCTAAACCAAAGAGCCCTTTGCGAACTAAAATCTGCTGCTCTGGGAAGAGCTCCAGGTGGTGAGCACTGAAGCGGCTCTGCAGACTCCCCTGCAGTTAGAAGTCAGACCTGAGCTGGCGCCGTGCAGTCAAAGCTCACCCCAGCACAATGGCCAGTGCCTACGGCTCACTGACTATACTACTCACATACTCACACGTCAAGAGCTTAAGTGTGCCAGAACAGACCAAGCATCTCTCTGCCCTGCAGAAGAGAAACCGTCTACCCCAGAGGTGTAAAAAAAAAAAGATGCAGTTAAGTGTGCCCAGACACCCAAAGGCCTAATGAGGGGAGAGCAAATTCTGACGAAGGGACCTGAAAAGTAATGGAGGAAGGTATATGCAGTGCCTTGGACTGACCCAAGCCTCCACCACCTGTAGTATGCTGAGCCAGACTAACAAGCCCCAGCCCCCAGTGCTGCAGTGCGGCTCTTCAGACTCGCCACAAGCCAAGCTGCCAACCAAGGAAAGCGCAGCCACAGGAGATGAAACCGTTGCCCCTCCACCCGCTTCTCCTGGCTGTGTCAGGGGTCAGGTTCAGCCAGTGGCAACAGTCACCCCTGCGGTAACTTCAACACCGACACCACCCTTGTGGGACCGCCAGGACAGAGTGAGATTTGAAAATAACACAGCAGAAAAACTGCCTGAAAGCTGTGGGAGCCGTGCACCCTTGCAATGCTCTCCTTCCAGGGCAGAGAGGAGCAGGTTTTCTCTGACTGACTGAGCTGTAGGCACCGTGTAGATCTCTTAGAGTCATCACGATGGTCCATTACCTAGATTCAGACGTTGACATGTGGGACAAGCGTTTCATGAGAACAAAATCACACCCTTTCCCTGGAAGCTAAATATCCAAATACGTACAGTGCTCATGTATCTGTATCTCTATCTGTATCTCTATCTATATAGACATATAAAATATGTATGTCCCTGTATGCCTAATAAATATGTCAGAAACATGTTAGAATGTGTAAGGTCTTCAATTATTTCTTTTTCTGCAAAGCCTTACAAGCCTTTCAAGAGTGATCACTTAGCACTGAAATTAAGTAAAAGCATGTCTGACTCCTCCCTCCATCTCTGCCCCTCACCCACAGCAGGACAGGTCCCACCCACTGAGCATCATTGTCAGGTGATTGTCTGAAGCCTTGTCTCCTTCCAGGAGGCTGTGGCCCCTTTTACCGTGATTATTATACAGTACTGCAGGGGAGACTGCTGAACTTTTCACCTCTATGGTCACTCATTTTTACAAATCGCAGCACTTCTGCATCTTGCACAACCAAGGAGCTTGCTTCCAGCACCAGGGAAAATAAGAACAGAAATCAATATTCTAAAGCTTAAAACAGTCTTCAAAGGCCTAGCTCTCAGCTGCTATAAATCATTCCAGCAGTATTCATTACAAGAAATCTTATGTAGGTTTAGGATCTGGCCCGAAAACAATTCAGATCATAGAACTGCAGCAAAGAGATGGAAAATAGTGATTAGATCATCTCCTTCATCCCCCAGGGCAGGGCCATCAGGCTATAGTGAGTGCTTTGTGCTGTGGTCAGTAAAGCTGTAGCTGGTTCAGACTCTAAGGCTTTCCACTTTTGTTTTCAGAGTGCTTTGACAAATGTATTTTGAGTGAACAATTTATGCTTGGGATATTTAAGGAACAGAAATCCAAATCCTCTATTTACTGAACTCAAGTAGAGATAGCCTAGAAGGAAATAGCTGCAATGTCTTATTTACCATTGCCTCCTCTCTGGTGACCCAATCAGGACCTTCACCCCAACCCAGGGAGAGCATCAGCTCCAGGGGAAGCAGTTATTAGAAGGGTAATGAAAATCGTTTGTGATTTACTACGTTAAAAATGGTTTACTTAAGATGTTAGGGGGCTAAGTGTGCTACGACACACTCTGGTTCCTTACATGTTTTACAACAAAGATCAAAGACCTGTCATATCCTCAAGAAAAGAGCAGAAAGATTCCTGGTAAGTTCACGTTATCGATTCCTGTAGTTCCAGCCTTGCCTCTCTTTTGAGCTTAGACTCCGAGCTATGCTGTCTGATGCCATCTGGTGAATCCACAGGGGATGAGTAAACAATACCAAACTGATTTCCCTGTGTACCAAAGGAACTTGGCATGCATTCACATTCCCTTGGAGCTAAATCATTATTATTCTGATTGCTAACTCAGATTCCACTAAAAGCAGAAGGAAAGGATGGGAAGTGATAAAGAGCCCTCCTTTTGCAGCACCGATGCAGTGGAGATCACAGAGACAAGGTGCAATAATAAAGACGGTATCATGGAGGCTGCTCTTTTGATTTGCCAGTGAATCACAGGCCTTGATTTAAGCAAATAGGTCTGCATCTGCTCTGCTGATAAGCGAAGGGAGAAAAGTGTGGGTGAAAAATTGACTGATTTTTAATAAGGGTAGGCAGCTTGAGGTACATTTTGTTCCCAGTTTAATTGCCGCATAGTAAGGAAAAACTAAAATGAAACAGGCAGACTTGAAAACTAGGTTCAGCANGCATGGTGTATGTCTTTCTTTTAACATATACGATGCAGTCAAATTGTTTTCGTTTGTAACTAGATCTCTGTGAACACACGTTTTTAACTCTATCAAAACTGTGCAATAAATTAATAGTGAGAGAGAGTTTTGGCCTTGCAGAGCGGTAACAGTGCATAAAGACAGACGTGCTGATGTGGTTGGGCAGTTGTAGAGCTTGTTTTAGAATCGCAGAGAACAGGCATTGGGCCACAGTCACAGAAGAGGTAATGGACAGAAATTAGTTCTTTATATACCATACACATTTCCAGGTGAGGTCATGTCTGATTTTCAGTCTCTCTGTGGTTTAAGCCATTAGTGCAGTGCTCAGAGTTGAGGTTCTCTTCTAGCGCTAGCTGCAGATTTCTTGAGCATTTTGGCAGGCTCATGCACCTCATTTCCTGTCCATACTAATTGCATCTCCTTGACAGACCCATCAACCCTGGCAAGCCGAGAACAGCAGCTCCAGTATGCCCTGTTTTTCCCCAGCAAGGCCAGCGCATTCCAGACATCTCAGAAATGTGCAAGCACAGAAGGAATCTGCACCTGAGACAGACCCTGCGTAGGACACATCCCAAAAGTTGCACACCATCAGCCTTGCTCTCAGTGTGTGCAAGGGCACTTCTCCAGAACGGCTGCCCGAAGCAGCAGATGACAGACTGCTGCTTAGCACAGTGGTCTGTCGTCAGAAGGAGAGGGGTTGTCAGGAATGTCCTACATAGCGGATGATGAAAGCACCATCTTTAGATGCAGGGATTATATGAGTCATTTTGGCAGACATAGCAGAAAACAAGAAAAATGTTCTTTCAACTTATTGCCACATCATGGGAAAATATAGAGGGGAAAAAAGGGACAAGGTTGCAGTGTCCTTGTATGGACCATGCAACCATCTACAGGAATACTTTGAACAGAAAGGACAACTTGCATCATCCTGGAGAGCAAACTCCAGTCAGTTGTAGGAACACTGAGTAAACTGCAAAATTATACTTCCTCAGTGAACAAAAAAGAATACACTCAGAATATGGGACCTTTTCAATTATCCAATAAGTTAACAGTAATAACATGGGTGCTAAATAAATAAATAAATAAACAAACAACATTTGAAGGCAGAAATTAATAACTTCCCTTAAAGGACAGACAGCAAGGCTATCATGCAGGAGGAATCAAAAAAGTACATTTGCTCTGTTACTTAACAAGCAGATTCCAGAGGAAGAAAAGGCACCCCCTGACCTTTTCCTCCAGCATCCACTTCCTCCTTGAGTGGTAGTATTGAGAGAATCATTGAAGACAGGTCAGATGTCTGAGCTCCCACCTGTGATGAGGCAGGCCAGAACTATGTCGGGTGCAGGCAGGATTTTGGCAGCCTGTCCAGACAGGTCCTGTGAAGGGAGAGGTAAAGTTTTTTGTTTCACTCTGAGTTTTTGTTTTTAAACACCAACAGTATTTCTCAGTGATTATATTCCATGTTTGCACTCATTAGGAGCAGATAATACGTGTGGATTTCTAATTTGCCAGTACAACAAAGGCTTCCTCAGACGTAGGGTGCTTGATTTGCGCAATTTAGTTTAGGAAATCTCCTGGATTTTCCCAGGTTTTGTATACATTTAGTTTTATTGGTGGTTGCACTCAGCACTTCAAACTCCTCTTTGCTTCTGATATGTTTTTGTGGCTCTGCTCCCTGAAACTCGAGGCCATATGTGAACACAAGGAACCTCGAGATCAAAAAGCTTTCAGTTAACATGCCAGCTAACACATGATTCATTCCTGATATATATAGAGAGAGAGACTTACTATGGGGGGGGAATCAGTTTTTGGTTTTTTTTTCAGGAAAATTAGGTGGTTAAGGATGTAGCCTCTCTTTTTCTCTTTCTCCCTTTCTCTCTTTCTTTCTCTCTTTCTTTCTTTCTTTCTCTCTTTCTCTCTTTCTTTCTTTCTTTCTTTCTTTCTCTCTTTCTCTCTTTCTCTCTTTCTCTCTTTCTTTCTCTTTCTTTCTTTCTTTCTTTCTTTCTTTCTTTCTTTCTTTCTTTCTTTCTTTCTTTCTTCCTTTCTTCCTTTCTTCCTTTCTTCCTTTCTTCCTTTCTTCCTTTCTTCCTTTCTTCCTTTCTTCCTTTCTCTTCATCACGACCTTTTTAAGCACAGCTATCCTTAGTTATACCTGCGGATTGACATCTAGTTCTCTGTTAGGTCATATTTTACATTGCAATTACAGTTTAAACGTTTAATTGATATTGAGTCGATACCTGCTGTAACACAATGCTTCCTCACCCCTCATCCCCAGGGTCACATTTATTTAGTTGGGACTTTTTCTCTGTTATGTCGTCCAAAAAGAGGAGTTAACTGCAAATGTACCCTGAGCGTTCAGGCTGCACCTGAGAAATTGGGTACATTAGTGCCTAATTTGGCGCAGAATATGCACAACCCACAACCGTTAACCTAAAGTGCTAGAGCAAATTGCCTTTTCACATGCAAGCAGACAAGCAATACAGAGCTCCAGGTACATGCAAATATCCCTTTAAAGTGGGGAGGACATCGCTGTTATCGGCCTCTAGTATTCGGTTTTGGGTTTTGGTTTTGGTGTTTTGGCTTGGGGCTTTTTGGTTTGTGGTTGGGTTTTTTGGTTGGTTTTGTTGTTGGTGGTGGTGTTTGTTTGTTTTGGTTTGTTTGTTGTTGAGTTTGTTTGTTTGTTTGTTTGTTTTAACAGCTGAAGTTTAAGTACCGATGCTTACACAAGCCATAGCGGTGGAAGACTTTTGGCCATCGCATTCCTTACAGAATTGTTGTCTAGTCTAAAGCTTCATTAAAATTCAGCGTTTCAGTTCTACCTGATTATTCCAGCAGCAGCAGCAGCTAGTGGGAGGTCTAACTAAAACTGGGCAGGTGGTAATCCGTGTCACTACCATTTGTATTTCCTTAAGCCTTTTTTGAAAGTGGCCAGAAGCACCAAAATTCAGAAAATTACAAATATAACAAAAGATAATCTGGGCGAACGGGGAAAGGGGAAAAAACAACAACAAACAAACAACAACAGCAAAATCCATAAAGTAGAAGTGCCAACATCCAGACAATGCAAAAACTGACAGAAGAAATAACAACAACAAACAAACAACAACAGCAAAATCCATAAAGTAGAAGTGCCAACATCCAGACAATGCAAAAACTGACAGAAGAAATAACAACAACAAACAAACAACAACAGCAAAATCCATAAAGTAGAAGTGCCAACATCCAGACAATGCAAAAACTGACAGAAAAAAATCCCGGGGAGCTTTCTGGGCAATCTACTCTCTGCAAATGCCGCAAATTTAATTTGTCTATGCAGCTTGGTCTCTGGCAGAGACGAAGTTCTTGGAGGGAAGAAGTAGATTTTTCTACTCTTCTCGATCGACTAACATGTACCCCTGTATGGCAGCCAGAGCACAGCGGCACAATGCAGTGCACATTTGTCTTGGAAATGTTTCTTCTAAATTTTACCTACAAAGAAAATGTGTTTCACAAATGAAAGGGCACTTTAGTAGGACGTCGGGACGCCTCTGTAGAAATACAAACTTTCTGTGTTGCACCCTCCTTCCAAAGAGAAAACCCTCAGGACCAAAATGTTATACTTCTTAAATGGTAGGGAAAGCTACTTTTGCTACATCCTTCCTTCAAAACCGAACAACGCCTAGCACAGTATTTTCTCTCTTCTGCAGTGCCTCCTTAACAATCTAAGCTTCATGTAGAAACCATTTTCCTCCGCTATAACTGACAGTGGACTCCACTAAGCACGTAACAAATTAAAAATAACAACTATTTATCAATGAATAATCATACTCCTTCTTTAAAGAACACACTCGTGAATCTCCTCTGCGAAGGTTAAAGCATTTTTTGTCTGCTTACCACTTACTGACGATTTGCGTAGTTAACCCAGTGGGGACTGGAAAGCCAGGCTGGGAGTTCCTGTGTGTTTACAGTGCACATGTAGGATGGAAGCCTGCCACTGTATGAAGTAATGAAGATGGAATATGGCAGAATGCTTAAAGTGGAGCAAAACCGACCAAGAATAATTATAAATAATTTAGGTAAGAAAGTATTTTAGACTAGACCATAACAGACTATCAATAAAAAGAGATTTCTGTAATGTTAATTCTGATCCAAGCAGTAATTACACACACAAGCATGCTGAGGACAACGAAAATTATACCAACATACTTTGTGCAGGGGCAAGTTATTCTCACCATTTTATGGTGCTGCATAGATAGTAAGCAGTATTATAACATTACTGTTCTCACAGATCATCTCCCTCAGCTTGTTGCTGTGCTCGTTCCTACCAGGCAGTTCCCAGAGGAGTAGCATAGTTATTATCAGGCTTTGGGTTTTTTTTTTTGGTTTTTTTTTTTTTTTTGTTTTGTTTTGTTTTGTTTTGTTTTGTTTTTGTTTTGTTTTGTTTTGTTTGTTTGTTTGTTTGGTAGCTCAGTCTACATCCTCCTACTACAATAATTCACTTGAAAAATGAAGAAGTCTCTGAAAAGTGGCAGCGGGGTGACACACCAGCTTCCTGGGAAGTGAACATTATAAAGCATTTACTGCTGTCAGTGCCAATTCCATTTACAAGGCTGCATGGGAAACTTTACTGCATTGCTAATGAATAACAGCTTCTAAAAGATGGTAAATTAGTTTGATAAGAAGCAACCCAAGCCCTTGCAGAGCAGGATAAAGGCACCCAGGAATGCATAAACAGGGCAGCTGAGTCGGCATGGTAATGCAGGAGGGCTGTCAGAGAAATACAGGAGCAGACTTTGACTTTCTGGAAAGCTTCTCAGAGAACAGCTTTTCTGGGCCCTGATCGCCGCAACATCAGCAGGGCACTGATTTCACACCCAGCTTCACCTTCCGGCCTTCTCTGTACAGCCTTGTTCACATCCCTAGCCCAGCAGCAAGAGCCAGGATGGTACTGAGAGCTTCAGACCGCCCTAATTAACTCCTTAGTCATTACAGCCCTTGATCTTTCTAGTATGGCCTGTCTTCCTTGTACCGACCCATGAAATCAAGAGAAGTGCTGACAAAAGTATAATTACTTGTGTTGCTGCTTCATGAGCTGGAGCATATGGTGTCAACTCTGCCTGAAAGTGTTCCTGGTCCCCTTGCCTCTCCACCGTTTGCTCCAGCGGTGGGGAGCTCATGTGTGTGTGTGGGGGGGGTAGTGTGTGCATGGAAGACAGGACCACTCCAGAAGCCTTGCTGCCTGAGGAAATGCCTCAACTTTTAAAAGAGCATGGGAGAGAGTGGGAACGAACAACTAATTTCAGGGGAGAGACCCACTAGCAGCACTGCCTCAGGGTTGGGTTGTCACCAAACACTGAGCGTTATACAAAGGAATGCTCAGGGAGGTTTTTCTTCCGGGAGTATTCACTGTGTTCTGTGTGCCAGGAGATCACCAGCATGGCTAGCAACAAAACAGCTATGGAGTGTGATAACGCTTTCATTAGAGAAGATGCATTTATATCTGGGTTCAGCAAGTGACCACATGCCTGAGGTAACTTCATGCTGAAAGACTTATCAGTGCACCTTCTTTTTTATTCTGCACTCTCAAGTCTGAGTGGCATTTTTGTACATGAGGTTAGAGCCTTTCTTGTTTTTTTTTTTTTTAAGTACTATTACAGCACTAGCCTTTTGGCTTTGTGAGATACTGTATCTAGTGGAAAAGGGAAGATAAGGGCGTTTATTTCTACAGAGATTAGCAGGAGGCAAGGATTGGTATTAGCAAGCTCTGAGAACAGCTGCTTTCAGGAAAATTATTCTCCAAATGGATGCTGAGGGCACTGACCAGATGAACTGAACTGTGACATGTAATTTCATTACTTTGGCTGGTATAAGTTGCCTAAGATCATTGTTACCTTCAGCAAAAGCATGTTGGCTTGCAGTACAGCAGTTCTGCAGTGGAAATATGTGAAAGACTGTGAAGGTTGCTACAATTTTCTCAAGTGTGTTTAAAAAGTGCCCAGTTGCTCATTAGATGATCACTGTACAGTTTAAACAGATCATGTGCTACCAAGATCCTGAAAATATGCTGGTTAGCACTTAGGCTAGACTAACTCCTGCAAAATTACCATCCATACAAGAAATCTGATTCCCACATGTGTCTGGTTTTCAGACTCAGAGGCTCCATGGCAGGGTAGAGGGAAAATCATCATTCCCTTGAGCTCTGTGCTGCATTATTTCACTGCATGCACCCTCCCTCTCTCTCTCCCTCTTTTTTCTTTTTTTTTCCTTTTCCCTTCCTTTTTTCACAAGGCCATAAGTACCAGTACAGCATTTCTTGGTCTGCTTTGTTTTGTTTTGTTTTGTTTTGTTTTGTTTTCTGGTGCTTTGAAAGTAAGACAGTAAGATGAGTAGCAGTCTTCTATAGTGGGTATGTGTTCACTTTCATGTGTGTGAACTGTGCCGGCCTCACAATCATGAAAACTTGACAGCCTTTCCATTAAAGGAGTACTGTGAGAAGCAATTACATACACTTTGAACACCTGCTGGACAAGCTTCCCAAGCAGTAGAACGTAGTACTTGCATTTTAAACCTGGAGCAGAGAGACAAATCCCAACGTCTTTACTCTGTCTCCAAAGAAGATTACCTGTACTATGCTACAGGGGAAAGAAACATGCTGATTCTGAATCGCTCTAGCTGCAGGAAACCGTGGCTGAAATCTGCTGGCCTCTGGTGATACAAAGGATGCAACTAAATGATCGATCATCTTTAACCCTTAAAATCTATGAGCAGAAAGAGGGAATTGAGCAGCTCTGTGTCATATGAGCTGTTCTGTTACCTATGGTTCAAGCCCTAGTACATAAGGCCCTGTGCTTCCTAAACTGCTTTACAAAATACTGCACTTGTAATGAGTGTCAGTACTGGGTGTAACTAAAGCAGGATAGAAGGTGGTTTAACAACATGTATATACAAGACCAAGCAATGCAAATCACAGTTCCTGCAGCTCCTTTTGAGCTGTTCTTAGAACAGGGAGGAGCACTATACAATAAAGGGTGAAAAATCATGTCGGTTTTCCCCTTCTCTAGCTTTTACTTCTTGTTAATTACTTCATACTCTGAATTAGTTCTGGTTGGTGGATACATTTAGGTAGTTTTTGAGTCTGAGAGCATGTCCTACCTCCATTCAGATTATGAAACAAGCACAACAAACATGCCTATTGATTGAGTATCTTTATTGCATTTGGTCGTTTGAGAAGTCTGGTCCTGGAAAGGTCAAATGCACATCTGAGGACAGAAGAAAGAGGGAAGTACAGAGGCCCATATTTTGCACAAAGGTTCTCAGGGGACAGGATGTGTGGACAGGTTGTCTTGGCTCTCCTGTCAGTCTACTACTCCATACATTGGTGACAGCAATGTATTTACTTTTTCTTTAAACCAAGGATTACATCTAAAATCCATCAGGTTAGAATTATCATTAATCAGTACTCCAAAACTACCTTTAATTCTTCATGTACTACTTGCTGTAGGTCACTCACCAGAGCTGACTTCAGAACACAGGAAAAACTTATTGTATGATTTCTTAATTTGATTTCCTTGGTCTGAAACATAAAAATGAGTGCTAATTACATGGATAAAAATCTTATTCTGATTTGTCAGAATTTAAATATACATTTTAAAATCACTCTCTGTCTTTTTCCCTAAGTAGAGCTTTAGCTGGTCATTCGAAGATCAAATTCTGCTAAAGTCTTTGTTGCACATATTTCTTGCAAAGTGCCTGGATACAAGTCAAGAATTATCAATAAAGTCTAGACAGGACAGAAGAGGAACTGACAAAATTAAGGCAAAAACTTTTTGCAAACTGGCTTTGTCTTGTGTAATTTCCTTCTGTGGAAAACCTTGGTGAAGAAAGCTGTCTTTGCAGGAATTTTAGCAAATCCTGCTGAGAAGGGATGGGTCACCAAGGAGGAACAGGTTGTCCTCCGTATCTGTCATTTTTGTCAGAGGTGAAGCAATCTGCCCTGAGACTTTGTTCCTCTGTGTCAGGTCAGGATTTTACTCATCATGCTCCAGTGCAGCATGGAGTTGACAGCACTCTGCTGATGGTCTGACAAAAGAGGAGAGGAGCTATGATACCCCAAAACCATGAGAAATAGGAAGAAAGGTAACAACCCTGAGGGATAGAAGGGTCTCCCTCACCTCTGTGAATCTCAGTATGACAGAGGCAGGTTGGCTTGCACCATTCCCTCAGCAGAGGTGAAAGCAGATGAGATTATCATAGTATCACAGTATCATCAGGGTTGGAAGAGACCTCACAGATCATCAAGTCCAACCCTTCACCACAGAGCTCAAGGCTAGACCATGGCACCAAGTGCCACGTCCAACCTTGCCTTGAACAGCTCCAGGGACGGTGACTCCACCACCTCCCTGGGCAGCCCATTCCAGTGTCCAATGACTCTCTCAGTGAAGAACTTTCTCCTCACCTCGAGCCTAAACTTCCCCTGGCGCAGCCTGAGGCTGTGTCCCCTCGTTCTGGTGCTGGCCACCTGAGAGAAGAGAGCAACCTCCCCCTGGCCACAACCACCCCTCAGGTAGTTGTAGACAGCAATAAGGTCTCCCTGAGCCTCCTTTTCTCCAGGCTAAACAATCCCAGCTCCCTCAGCCTCTCCTCGTAGGGCTTGTGCTCGAGGCCTCTCACCAGCCTCGTCGCCCTTCTCTGGACACGCTCAAGGATTTCAATGTCTCTTCTAAACTGGGGGGCCCAGAACTGAACACAGTACTCGAGGTGTGGTCTAACCAGTGCAGAGTACAGGGGCAGAATGACCTCCCTGCTGCTGCTGGCCACACCATTCCTGATGCAGGCCATTATCCTACAGAAACTGTTGGCCAGGGTAACGTAGACATGAAGGTAATTTCTCTGCTGAAGAGATCAGCAAGTGCTGTGACAAGGCCCAGAAAGAAGCCTTGTAAAATACTGCTAGTAGTTGCCCTACACAATTAATTGAAAAGAAAATGATTGGGAAAGACTCAGCAAGTATTTAAGAAAAGACTCTCAAACCAGTAACATATACCGTAACACTCTCCAACCACAACACGATACAGTCCTTGCAAAAGCAGTTGGTTATACCATTTAAAAATGTATCAAATAATTAGATCACACAAAACTTTGGTGATAGGTCGGAGTGGCTGGAGAGCAGCCAAACAGAAAGGGATCTGGGGGTGCTGATCGATACCCGCCTGAACATGAGCCAGCAGTGTGCCCAGGTGGCCAAGAGAGCCAATGGCATCCTGGCCTGCATCAGGAATGGTGTGGCCAGCAGCAGCAGGGAGGTCATTCTGCCCCTGTACTCTGCACTGGTTAGGCCACATCTTGAGTACTGTGTCCAGTTCCGGGCCCCCCAGTTTAAGAGGGACATTGAGATGCTTGAACGTGTCCAGAGAAGAGCAACGAGGCTGGTGAGAGGCCTTGAGCACAAGCCCTACGAGGAGAGGCTGAGGGAGTTGGGATTGTTTAGCCTGGAGAAGAGGAGGCTCAGGGAGACCTTATTGCTGTCTACAACTACCTGAGGGGTGGTTTTGGCCAGGAGGAGGTTGCTCTCTTCTCTCAGGTGGCCAGCACCAGAACAAGAGGACACCGCAAGCTACGCTTGAGGTGAGGAGAAAGTTCTTCACTGAAAGAGTCATTGGCTACTGGAATGGGCTGCCCAGGGAGGTGGTGCAGTCATCATCCCTGGAGCTGTTCAAGGCAGGATTGGATGTGGCACTTGGTGCCATGGTCTAGCCTTGAGCTCTGTGGTAACAGGTTGGACTTGATGATCTATGAGGTCTCTTCCAACCTTGGTGATACTGTGATACTGTGATACTATGATAAATGCATACTACAACATCACTGAATTACAATAGGACTCCTCCTGATTTCCTACCATTAGTAGGCCACAAAGTTCTATCACATAACATTTGTGAAATACCTGCTGTTCTCGGAAAAAAAATAGCAAGCAATTTAACATGTTTGGATTTGGACTTGGCTTGTTTCTTCCCTTGCTTCACATAGAAAATTGTGAGTGACTCTTCTGACGGTGTTTGCCTTTTCATAATTTCAAACTATCTATCAATTTCATACTACTGGACTTGGTTATTACGCACAAAACAATTTTCAAGGGATTAACTCACAGGCAAGTAGATGAGGTTGGGCTCTGGACCAGGTAAGTAAGAGACAGACAGGGAGCCCAGCACTGCACATCTTCCCTCAAAGGAATGAGATTTCATGTGGAAAGAACGCAGGAGGTTCTGTATGAATTGTGGCAGTGACTGGGCACGGCTGGTACAATACTGATCCCTAAAATCAGTTCAAATTTTCTTTAACTGAGCTATTTGTTCAGCTGCGAGATCAAAGGAAAAGTGATCATAGAAAGGAATAAATACCATTTCTTACCCTTTGTTACAGGGTGGTGTATTTTTTTCCAATAAAGGAGTCTACACAACAGATACAGACTGAATACACAACACAAGCAGTGTTGTGTATTCACTACCAGTTACAGCAGAGTAGAGTTACAGTACAGTTACTACCAGTAACTCTAAAAAAACTTTGGTTTAAAATGCCCAGCCCTCGGCATATCACACAACAAATCCCAGAAGGTGGAAACTCCAACTCTGCCCTAATACTGGAGACAGTTATAATAACCAAAAACAACAGGCCATGAAAGCAACCTCAAAACCCTAGGAAGTCTGGGAATGAATTTTCTTTATTGTTCCTAATTACAGAATGTTCCTTATCTTTCTATTTATCTCAGTGCAAAAGAAAAAATATTTTAAATATGAGTTATATAAAAGGCCTTCCTGAGTCACTGTATTTTTCTAACAGAGCTGGGTTGTAAGGTCCTCTTCTGGCAGGGGGCTTGGACTTGATGATCTCTTTGGGTCCCTTTCAATCTCTGACATCCTTTGATCCTGTGAACAGTTTTCTCTGTTTCCCTGCCCCCTACCCCTTTTTTTCTCATTGTTATTCTTTTACTCTTTCCTAGTAAAGATGCTGACTTTTCTTTTTCTACTTACTTTTATTGCTAAGCCAACTGAAAATATCCTTCATGATTTCTTTGTTGACATTTTCCTTAGCCTTTTTCTTATCTCTGTTGTCCTAGAATAATTAGAAATTTTAAATATTAATCAAATGAAAAGAAAAAAAGTAAATAATGTCACCCCTCCCTCTAGGTTAGTCATGATGTTGTTACAGCTAAAAGCACCTGATTGAATTCAAAAGAGTCATGGTGCCTCACCAATGAGGTTTAAGGTAGTCCACTACTGTCCAGGAAATAACTCCAAAGATGCAGTATAGATCTCCCATACTCCTTCTGGCATCCATCTGGAAATCAGCCTACTTTTTCAGACAAGAAGATTTTTCAGACAGATTTCAGTTCCTTAATCTGAGCTGCCATACAGCCTCCCAGATGTGTGCCATCATATGGGAGGCATCAGGAGAAAGACGCACAGGGAAGAAAGAACCAGCTGTTTGAATAACAAACCACTTTGAATGTCATATAAAAGGTGTGCAGAATGTTGAACCAAGATGAGAGATAACAGATTTTACCCAACAGTTTTGCCAGGCTCAGCACAATTATATTAGTTACCATGACCCAGCTGACGGATGGCAACGTGCTAAGTGAACACACTCTGCATCTTTAATATGATTTGCCACATAGCTGGATCAAATTTGCCAATTACACAAAACTGGGTGGTGGCAGCTGACAGCCTCTCAGGCTGTGCTGCCATCCAATGAGATCTGGACAGGCTAGAGAGCTGGGTGAAGGTAAATGTTGTGAAGTTCAATAAGGACAAGGGCAGGTTCCTGCACCTGGGGAGGAATAACAACAGGCATTAATATAAGTTAGGGGCTGCCCTACTAGAGAGCAGCTTCACAGCGAAAGACCTCAGAGTCCCAGTGGACAGCAAGTTCACCATGGGACAGCAGTGTGCCCTGGAGGCGAAGAGGGCCAATGGTATCCTGGAGTACACCAAGAAAATGTGTGTCCAGCAGGTCTAGGGAGGTTCTTCTCCCTCTCTACTCTGCCCTGGTGAGACCATACGTGGAGTATCATGTCCAGTTCTGGGTTCCCCAGTTCAAGAGAGACAGGGATCTGCTGAAGAGACTCCAACAGAGAGCCACAAGGATGATTAGGGCACTTGAACATCTCCCTTATGAAGAGAGATTGAGTGACCTGGGGTTGTTTAGTCTTGAGAAGACTGAAAGCAGATCTGAGCAATGTCTATAAATGTGTGAGGGGTAGGTGTCAAGTGGATGGATACAATCACTTTTTGGTAGTGCACAGAAATAAGACGAGGAACAATGGATACAAACTTGAACATAGAAGGTTTCACCTCAACATGAGGAAAAACTTCTTTATAGTGAGGGCGACAGAGCACTGGAACAGGCTGCCCAGAGATTTTGAAGTCTTCTTCTCTGGAGACTTTCAACACCAGCCTTTCAAGAGCAGCCTGAGTCTGTTCCTGTTCAGACTACCCTAGGTGACCCTGCATTTGGCAGCAGGGTTGGACTCAATGATCTTTGGATCTCTGGAAGTCTCTTCCAACCTCTAAGATTCTGTGATTCTGTGATATTAGCATGGAATTATGAGATGCATATGTGAGTGTGATGCAAATGTGAGTGACCAACAGACTTCTATTTATATTATTTGCTAACTATCATGTCGTGTTACCCAAAAGACTACTAAGAATTTCAGATACTTCCTACTTTGTCCTAGAAAATTTTCCTTGATTCTATAGTGTTACCAACTCAAAACAACAACAACAAAAAATCTATAGAAATAATTTCTGGACAAATGGTTAATCAAATTGCTTCATTTGTAATTGCAGGTTTTTTCAATGCTAATTAACACAATGAAAGCTTCAAAACAAGAAGTTGTTCAGGATAAAAAAAAAATGGCTAAGGGTACCTTCATAATTTTGAGCACAGAACAAGCATTTAATCACAATAAATGAAACCACTTCTCTGTAAATGGTTTTGATGTTAACCAAAGGAGAATTTCCAAATGATATTTTAAAAAAAAAAACAACAACTTGTCCTACAATAAAGGTTTTATTTCCTGGTCTTCTATGTTTAAAAAAAAAAATATCCACTTGAACTGGCAGTTCTGCAGAAATAGGAATAAACAACTTTTAATGGGGTGATGATTTAGACAGCTAAGAGATATGTTTTGCGGACAGGCAGACCACTCAGTGCACATTAAATACAGTAACCATAAGCCTTTGCACTTGTGGTCTTTCCACAAGGGGAAAAACTGTTACAGATATGAATTTTGATGTTGTGCACTGTTAGTCACTTATTCTGTTGTGCAAGCCATGAAATAGCTATAAAATGCTCCCAATTTCTGCACACTTAAATTAATCTTTTATGTCTTTATGAGTCTCTTGTCAAAGACTTGGCCCATTCCACCCTTTATTTGCCTTTTTATTCTCTGGAACAGAGAGCTGTGTTACCAAAGGGGTTTTGTTAGCTGCAAATTGCTCATATCATCTTAGAAAAATCCCATCTTTTCCTGTATTGTATGTCCTTTTATTTGATTTATAATAGTGAAGCAATTGGATCCTTTGCTTTTGTTCTCAATATGAAATAACAGAAATCTAACAGGAGCAAACAGTGAAAAGGAAAACTTTACCATAAGGCAGGAAAGAAATGGCCCTGTAACATCACTCCAGGGAATCACGACCTGGTTGAGTTTCAGCAAAGGAGTGGTTATCTGAGCAACTTAGTTCAAGCAGCAAGTTACATCAGGTTTTTTGTATTCTTTGCAGTGAGAAGGACAAAAGGTGCTAGCACAATGACAACAACCAACCAAACCTAGTCAAACCAAAGCAATCCAATCCAACCAACCAACCAACCAAAAAACACTGATTTAAAAAAAACAAAAAAACAAAAAAACAAACAAAAAAAAAAACTACAAGGAGAGGAGTCTGTTTTCACATTTTATTTATGGCACATTTCCACTGCTGATGCCTCATTTTGTGGGTTTGTAGTTGTCTGAGTGCTGACAGGAGTTAATTGGCTTGTGCATTAGTTGAAGCAGATGTATACTATAAGAACATCAGCAATTATGTGATATATTAAAAAAAAAAAAACAAAAAACAAAACCCAACAGTATTCTCATCTTACTGAGGTCCAAATTTGGAGTCTACAGGTTTTACCTGGGTACCAGTCTGTGATGGTTTGGGTGTTAACTCGCCCCCCTCCTCCACTTTAGAAATCACCCAGACTAGACTCAGACAGGTCTGGAAATTGAATGAAGCTTTTATATTTAATGGAGCTTTTATATTTACAGCTTAGCACAATATACAGTACATACAGTGATATACAGAAATATACAAGTTAAAAGGTAATACGGAAACACAACAGCCCTCCCAGAAACCTGAGTCCCCAGGAGGGGCTCCCAACCACCCTTTCACCTTCCCCTTAACCCTCTCAACCTTACCCCAGACGTTGCCTTGTGCCCAAGGAAGAATGAAGGGTCAGCCAGGGGTGTTAGGAAGCAGGTGGATTAATCAGAGAGATAGAAGGTGAGGTTAGAGAGAAGCATCCCAGAGCCTGGACAGAGCACAACTACCTTATCTATGTTTGGATTTGTGCTCTTATACCTCTCAGCAAGCCTATGAGTGAAGTAGACATCACCATTGTTTCCCTTTCACAGCCTGTAATCGAGTTCTTCCCACCAAAACATTCTAGCTAGCTTCAAACTAACACACCAGCCAAAGAATCTTACCAGTCTTGCGATTCTCTCTGAGTAAACTGGCATGTGTGGAAAGAAATTAGATTAAGAAGCTATGCTGAATGACAAAAAGGCAAATTCTCCACTTGCTACATACAGTAGACAGGTCTGTGGCTATAAACTTTCACTGTCAAGTTTGTCACCGTACAAACCCCTTATAACACCATTTCTTAATTTGTATTTGTGAAGTGTCATATGAAGCTACTAGTCCATAAACATAATTGTGGAAGATACTAGAAAGACGTGAGGTACTGTAATAGTGCAGGCATGAAACACAATGTTCATATGGGAGCACTTCAAGCTCAGCAGAAAGTTAGCAAATGTCTCAGTCAGTTACTGTTGAATGCTACATTTGTTTTCATCGCATTAACAACAGAATATAGAATCATAGAATGGTTTAGGTTGGAAGGGACCTCAAGGATCATCCAGCTCCAACCCCCCGCCATAGGCAGGGACACCTCCCACTAGAGCAGGTTGCTCAAGGCCTCATCCAGCCTGACCTTAAACACCTCCAGGGAGGAAGCATCCACAACCTCCCTGGGCAACCCGTTCCAGTGCCTTACCACCCTCACTGTAAAGAACTTCCTCCTAACATCCAGCCTAAATCTCCCCTCTGCCAGCTTAAACCCATTTCCCCTCGTCCTAACATTACTAGACCGTGTAAATAGTCCCTCCCCAGCTTTCCTGTAGGCTCCCTTCAAATACTGGAAGGCCACTATAAGGTCTCCTCGAAGCCTTCTCCTCTCCAGGCTGAAGAGCCCCAACTCTCTCAGCCTGTCCTCATAGCAGAGGTGCTCCAGCCCTCTGATCATCTTCGTGGCTCTCCTTTGGACCCGCTCCAGCAGTTCCATGTCCTTCTTGTATTGGGGGCTCCAGAACTGCACACAGTACTCCAGGTGGGGTCTGACGAGAGCAGAGTAAAGGGGGAGAATCACCTCCCTTGCCCTGCTGGCCACACTTCTCTTGAATATCTTTGTAACCTTCTCTTGAATATCTTTGTAACCTTTCTGGTTTCATACTTAATCCACATAAGTAGTTTGCTATTGATTTGTGTGGAAAAAAAAAAAAAAGCTGTAATAAAAAAAATATTGTTATTGGTAATTACTTCCTTTTTTTCCCCATTAACTTTGGTCTTTCTGGAAATGCAATTGCATTTTTCAGAAAACATAAAAAACAATACACTGACTCTTAGTTTCTTCATAATTCTTCACGTACTACATTATTAATGTTGCCTCACTGACCGTGTCCCTTGAGGAAGGCACTGTTGACACCTTTTTTATTATTTTTCTCATTAATAAACATGTCATGCCTCCTTCACTAGCCCATGCGCTTCTTCCACTATGTAGAGTGGATAGAGTCTTTCATCATTCACTGACTGTTGATCTTACATCTTTTTATTCCAGCTTCCTATGAAAAGACCACTTGAATGGTTAAAGTCTTCATTATGTACCCATGCGTGCAACTTCGTTGTCTTGAATAAGAATTATAGGCTCCAAACTTGGACAATGATAAGCGAAAACTATTAACACAAAATGTTTGTTTATAGTTTCTGTTATGTTGTCTACAAGCAAAGCAGGTCAGTAATGTAACTTGCTAGTGAGTTCTCGGTGTGAAATATGAATGCTTACAGAGAATGAGAATGAGGGGAATTCCTATCCTTTCGGTCACCCTTTCCTAAATATGCTCCATCCCTCACCCCTTTAGCAAACATTTTAACAGGCTTTGCAGGGAGATTCAGTGAAGACTAGACCACAGGTAACTCTTTTGCCCATTACTTAGACACTACAGTCTGGCTCTGATAAATCCATTATTACAGATTAGGAAGTTAAAAGAAGGAAAATATTATCTGTGGCCTTTACAAGGTTCTCGGCCACTAGATCTATCAGGAGAACAGAAAAGAGACCCTCATTTCCTACATTATCCAGCCATGCACTTCCTCTGCACTACATAATCTAAATGCAGATGTCTGTGCAGTGCCTACTTAGCTCCCTCTCCTTCTGTTTTAGGCATACAAATAGATACATGGTAAATACAGGAACAGTTTGAAAGTCTTTAAGTGTATTCGCAACATAATTGCTGTGTTTACCCATAATGATATAGGAAGCGTTCAGACTAAAACAAGAAAAAACCCACAGAGTTAGGAGATAACACCCCTTGACTACTATAATTTAGTTCCTTTTCCTAAGTAATTGAGAAAGTGAAGGCAGTGCATTTTCTCTGATGGGGATGATACAGAAGTAAAAGGTCAAGGTTTTATTTATCTGTTCTTCTACTGACTTACTGTATGACCTGGTACAAATCACTTTTTTGAGCTATTATGCATCATGTTCCTGGCTAGGATAAAGAGTTAATGGTATTTCCCTACACTGTAAATACTTTTAAGTCTATGTTAATTTTAGTATTTTAATAATATCATTTAACATGAGTTTACTGGATGGTGCTTTTAAATGCTTCATCTCACAGTCTCACAGTATCACCAAGGTTGGAAGAGACCTCACAGATCATCAAGTCCAACCTGTTACCTCAGAGCTCAAGGCTAGACCATGGCACCAAGTGCCACGTCCAATCCTGCCTTGAACAGCTCCAGGGACGGCAACTCATCTGTGTGATTATTTTTAAAGATTAAGGTTTCAAAACCTTACTGTCACTACTCTAAAATGTAAAATGCATTTAAAATCTATATTTTTATCACTTTTTTTCCCTTTTTTTTTTTTTTTCTCCAGCACTGATTGGTATCAATGGCAAATCATCCAAAAAAGTCATTTGATCATAGCAGTATAGCAACAAACCAGTATAGCTTGGAACTTTTGACTTTGTTTAGAATTGTTCACAAAATCACACTCATTCAACCCAGATGTTTTTCTTTCATCCTCTCAACCATTCCTTCACTTGTGCACTCTGCTACTGACCTATTCATTGCATTATATATTAGTCTGCAAGCCTTCAGGCATGTTCACTGCCCTTTCACTGCCTTACTAAGTACCTACCACCTGTTCTCTCACTCACTCTTGGACTGATCTGCCCTTACCCTCAGACCTGGCTTGCAAATGAGCCTCAGTTCTCCTCTTATTCCCTACTCTCTTTTGGTGTCTTCCACCTTGCAAGTTATTTCTTCCCAAGTTTAATTAAGGACTTCAACTTTAAGAGCACCGTGAGTTGTCAGAGCTTTCTGTAACTGTTAGTGTTAGGATTTGTAGTTGTCGCTGTTTGCTTGTTCCCCCTCCCCCCAACACAGGTTTGAAACAGTTTGTCTGCACTTAAAAATATCCATGTGTGTGTATGTTCATCCCTCAACACGATTTCTGAACTAGAGGTATTATGACTGAATCAGTTTTTACATACTATTATTTCGTAGCTTACATTATGTGTACTTTATTATGCTTATTAACAGAGATTTTTAAAAGAACCTTTCCTGCATGTCTTTGGAATACCCATATGGAATTGCTGTGGACACATGTATTAATAGTTGTTCATTATATGACTCCATTGCTGCAGCACGTAGTATTAGAAAGATAATAGCAATTTTTAGCAAGGAAAACTCAGTTTGAATTAACATGAGGAGCACTAGGCAACATGCAATCAAGGCTAATGTTAGAGATGTTCAGAAAACCTCCCATATTTGCTTCTATCACACCTCAGAAGACATGTGTTTTTAAATTCTATGAAAGGCATCACTCAAAATGGGAATTGTCAGGAATTTTCAGTGGTGCAGTTTATGCTATGTACTATATGTTCCTGGAACTTTTATTTTTAGGATATTTCTGTTTTCTCAGCAAGTCTCTGCTAGTAATACATTCTGCTTGAAAAAAAGAACCTGAATGTGACTGAGATTCTGGTATTTGACAAGGCCCAAACATGAATTCCTTGGTTTGCCTCTCATCTTCCAGACTGTGACACTCCACAGGTTTTACTGAGAACAGACTGAAAACTATGCTATACAAATGAACAGTGTAATTCTTACAGGCCACAAAATCTAATCTGGATAGAGACAGCAGAAATAATGGAAATTTTGTCTTCCTGCTAGCCCTTGCTCTGGTTCCTTTGTGCTGCTCTGATTTTTTGAAAGCTTGTGCAGACGGTTGGCTGCTTCGAGAAACCTGAAAAAAAACCCATGATTTTCCTACTCTATGCTAAGAACTGCCCTAGCTAAGGATTCATATAATGCTAAAGAGATTAAAAAAACATTTTTGTTTCTTTGCTTGGAGTATCATTTTACAGCTGCATCCATCAGGACATACTTACAGTTTTGTCTATACTAGGAAGGTTTTACTGGTATAGTACTACCAGCAACCAGTCCCAGAGGAGATGTGGCTTACTCTTCTGCTGGTATAAATTACAGAGTTCCCCAAATGCAATGTGATATGAATTTTTTTATCCTTCTACTCTATTTGCACTAGCAATTTTCCAGTATGAGTACAGCACTGGATCCTTTTTCATGCTTCTGGAAAATGCAGGTAAATCGTGGTCCCCCCACTCCCATATAAAACCAGTGTTCTCAGCACCTTCTGTTCTTGCTTCCCAGAGGAGAGTGTGACTACTTGCTTCTTTTTGCCTCAGGCAAAAGTTATGATGGTGTGATGGGCACTGGTGGGCCTGTGTTAATCCAGTCCAAGTTAAATCACCATTTTGAAAACGTAATGAGGGGAAGTGGATTTTCCACTCAGTGTTTCCAGGCAACAAAGAGCCGTTCACTGGCTGTCCTAATAGCCTCCTTCAAACCCTGGTTTCAAACACCCTGAAGTATCAAGGTGGCCAGGTTTTGCCTTAAGCTTTCTTCGTCTGAGGTTATCATCATGACTGTGTTGTTACTAGCCTTTGTTTCCTCAATAGTTTCATTTCAACACTATTCCTCAGCTATAGCTAAAGTGAAATGTAAATATCAGAAACTGACGGTCGTGTTACTGTACCAATACATGCATATTGTAATTCTGGAATTAGAAGATCAGACAATACAGCAAGTGGCAGCATCCAATAAATTAAGTATTTTGTTCAGTTTTGCTTAAATTACTCCAGTTAAACTACAACAATCAAATGACATTGGATATCACCTATTCCGCGGAAATAAAATAAACTCCTGTTGTCTATGTGCTGGTTCATGCATGGCATACATGGACACGATGGTAATCAATAACTCATCAGTAGTGACTCAGCAGAAACATGCCGGATTAGACTTGTGCAATCATTGACTTATTTTCCTTGCCGGCTGCCCCTCCTTTAATATTACCAGGCAGGCACCTACGCGGTGCTGTGCCTGAACTTCAAAGCACAGCAATTTCAGTATAAACCGTATTTCCGTGGCGTTCAGAGGCTGCATCCCGGATGCGATCTGCTTGCGGTCTGCAGTGCGCGGGTCCATCCCGCCCGACAGGAGTCGGAGCCGGGAAGTAGGGACGTGAGAAGCAGCAGCGATAGGTGCGAGGTGGCTTCTGCACCGTCTCGTTAAATTGCGGGAGCACCGCATCTGCTTCGGCAGAAGGGCCTCGACACCTCTTCAAGATAAAAGAGTCCTAAATCGTTAGGGGGGAAGCCGGTTTGCTGGTACCAGGGATGCCATCAAACGGGCACCGTCAAGCCGCTACTCTTCCCCACTACCCTTGTGGGCGCGCCGCCGTNCCTCGCCGGTGTGGCGGCAGCCGCCCCAGGCCCGCCTTCTGGCGCCGCGCTGCTGCCGCCCCGGTCCGGCCAAGCCCCGCGGCCCCGCACGCCCGCCCCCCGCCGGCTCTCGGCCGCCATACTGCGGGGCAACCCAAA
Source organism: Tricholaema leucomelas (assembly GCA_013400475.1). Lineage (NCBI taxonomy): Eukaryota > Metazoa > Chordata > Aves > Piciformes > Lybiidae > Tricholaema lacrymosa > Tricholaema leucomelas. The sequence goes on along the minus strand of WAAF01009335.1, from coordinate 161,648 downwards.
CTTGTTACACACGAGCACCAACTCCTCCTCCTGCCGCCGCCCTGCCCCTGCCGGCGAAGGGAGGAGGGGGCTGTGCTGGCACAGCCTGCTGAAGGGAAGGCGCCGAGGCAGGCGGGGGCTGGGGTCAGTGCCAGGAAAGCTCTGGCAGACCCTCGCAGGTAGGGACGACTGGTGGGCGGGCTGCTCACCGTCTGAGGCCAGGGGAGGCGGAGGCGACGGCGACGGCACGGCGGGAGGAGGAGGCGGCGGCGGCGGCGGCGCTGGTGGTGGAGGCGGAGGCGGAGGCAGAGGCAGAGGCAGGGCGTTTGTCGCTGGGGCGAGCGTCTGGCTGTGCCTTCTCCCGCCGAGGTGGGTGTGGGGGCTACCGTGGTGGCAGGGTCTCCATGTGGGAGAAGGCGGCGGGGTTCGGTCTGCACCACGGCCGGGGCCGGGAAGGGCGGGCGCCCGGTGCCGGCACACCTGCGGAGCAGGGCCTTACGCCCGGTGGGGCCGGGCCCGCCGCCGGCTCCGGAGAGGGGGCGCGGGCGGTGTCACCCCCCGCGAGCGGCGAGGCTGGAGTGGGGCGGAGAGGAGGAGCCTCTTGCAGCAAATGAGCGAGGACTGACGGGTCTTTAAGTGTGCTTTTTGTCCCACCGTCCCCAGCTCCCCTGACCCCAGCGGCAGTTCTCTGGCTGCCCCCACTCCGATTGTAGTCCGCGGCGGCTACGCAGGTGCGTCCCAGGGCAGGAGCACAGCGCCTGGGCCCCCGCTGCTGGTTCTGGTTGCACCTGCCGTGGTGGCCGGGATGGATGGGAGTCGAGGCCGTCTTTTGGGGTGGTGGGTACAGATACGAGGCGTTTTCGTCCGGCCAGGAGATGGCCTGGTCGTTTCCAGGTGTCGACTCAGTTTACCATTAATGTGCCTGGGCAGTTCATGGGGTGCATTGCCAGCCACGCACCGCTGGTCTTTTACTCGATGAATAGGAGGACGCTATGCCGGCGCTTGCTTTTGGGAAGCCGGTTGCGTTTTATTTTTCATCTTTCAGGAGAGTTTAAACCAGGTCTGCACAGAGATGCTGAATTTACAGGGAATGGGTGAGGTGACATTAGTTTCCTGTCTATGTCTGTTTGCCCTCCAGCTAGTTTATTAGGGGGTGGCTGCTGCTGCTTCGTGGCGGTGCGAACTGTTTGCCATTGTTTTGTGCCTATACGAAACCGTGCAGCATCAGTGTTTCGCGGAGGAGTGGATAAATGCAGTGATTTTAAGTTTATTATTGAGGCTCGTTTCTGTTAAATGATTGCCATAAGTAGGGAAGGGAACAGGACCTGCTGTGCTGTGAGAGGGAGCCTGATGGATCCTGCAGGTTGAAAAGGTGTTTCATGTCTCCTCTTTGGTTTCGTGCTGGAACGCTTTCCTGCCTTCCACTTTCCTGCTGCCTTTATTGCATAACTCTTGCATTGAGAGCTTTGAAAAACATGAAACATCACCATTAAGTCTATGACACTCGATTATTTGTAGTGGGCTCTGGGTATCAATGCAGTAGTAAACCCTCCCTTTATTTTTTTTTTTTAAACACTAAAAATTCCTATAGTAATTATCACGAGGTTGTGGACTTCTATTATGACCATCAGGCTTAAAAATAGCACCTGATCTCATACTCCTTTTGTATACCTACGCAGAGGTTTTGTTGGAGAACAGTTAATGACTTCCATTAGGAGTGCAAAGCTGAGGTGGTTACGCAAGTGCACCTAAAGGAAGCCCTGCTGCCTGCCCGTCTATGCGGTCAACGTGCGTCGAGGCTATGGTGTGCCAGAACAGGAGTGTCTTGCAGATTGGGTTAGAAAGGAGAATTTTAAGGGAGAGAACAAGGCTAATACAGGGTGAGACACTGTACGTGCCATATTCCCTGCTGTGCGGAGACGTTATCAGCCCGGTGTGTTGTCTGGGATGAGCAGACTGTGAATGGGCACTTGTTCTTTCAGGTAGTAGAGACGAGGTGCAGGTGGCCCTGATCCACTGAAGGGAAATGAGTGACAAGGGAGTAGGTTTCTGTGCGTGTTCATCGAGTTTAAAAAGAAGTGAGCGTTGTAATTACGGAGCTGGCTTGACAAATGAAGTCGCTTTCTCTCTACTGGATTTCTTGGCCTAGAGAGGAAACAATTCACACGCCATCCTCTCCCTCCCCCTCCCCCCCCGGCAGTTACTGTATATACTTCGGTGTACCTAGCAATTCCTGTGATCAGAGATTGTTACAGAGTATGCTGACGAAAGCTGCTTGCGCTCATACCTACCAAAATGGGGTTTTGTGTAGAATTTTTATTTTAATTAAAGAAACAAAAGCTATTGTGCTAATGGGGAGGGCAGTAGCTCCTTCCACAGTGAAAGAGGCATTTGATATGAATGCATTTATTTCAAATCTGTAAGACTGTTCCATAGATTTTTCTGGACACTGAGTAGAGGTATGCCTGGAGACTTTGTTTAATGTGCTGTGTTGTGCTCTTCTCGCTGATGTTATGATTCAGTCCCCTTTCCTCTCTTGGTATAAACAGCTATTACATTAACCACTTGATAACCTTTTGTAACCGGCTGGCATGGATGCAGCTGTGCTCTGCCAAAAATGTATGGGTTTATACCACTTAGAGGTCCTGCAAGGAACCCTTAGTGCTTCTTTCACTGGCGTGTCTTCTGAGTAGCTGAGCTTCAGAGTTACCTGCTTTGTGCAGCCTCTTGCTAATGAGAAACTGGAGGCTTCTTGAGAGGATCTGTAATCTCCCCAGGGCCACTTGGCTGGAGTTGGAGATTGTACTGTGCCGCCTGCCTGCCTGCTTTCTCCCAGCCATCTTAGAGGGTGTATTTTCAATTAACGTTTTCATGTTAAAATATGTTCTCTTAATTTTTTCTTGCAGTGAAGTAAGCAGAGATCTCTCAGTCATATGAAAATCAATTCTCGATCTGAACTGCTAATATTAGATCTAATTTTTGTGAGACATATTGGATGAATTGGTAGGTAGATATGCTGTACTCTGGTTCTATGACTTTCTAAAGTGGGACACTTTATTGAAATGATCAGAAATAAATATGATAGAAAATAGCTTAAGATTTTATGTTATCTCTGAATTCCCCTAATATTTTGTTTTAGTTTTCTTCAGGAATAACAGAGTCTCAAGCCACAGCTATTATGGTAGGGACTTCGTAGCTCATAAGAGAATAAGGTATTCCTGCTGAATGTTCAGGGATGAAGTTATTTATCCTGGTTTTTGCTGTGCAAAGTTAACTTGGTGTGACTATTGACAGGGAAGGAAAGACTTAATTGCCAAGCTTGGCTGGCATTTCTTGTAAGCCTTCAGTGCTTCTGAGTGTTGGATCTTGTAAATATTCATGTTATCCTATAATTTAAATGAGCTGAGGTGTATGGCCATGGGGATGCTGATCTGCTAATCTTCCCACTAAATTGAGGTTTAATTACTTACAGATGCTACTGAGAGAATTTTTCAAAATGTTATAATTCTAGAAAAATGCACAAACCAGTAATGTATTCCAGGTAGCATGTGACAATAAGGATGAAGACTTAAAGATGACTACAGAAAGAAGCAAAGCAGGTCATAAACTTCCCTGAGTTATACTTTAAAGAAGCCTCCTTTTTTTTTAGCTGGTATATAAATTACTGTGTTGGAAGTTTAAAATGGGAATTAAGATCTTCCTTATTATGGTAATATTAAAACAGTTTTGGGTGTTCTTTGTTGTACCCAGTGCTCAGTTGTTGTATGTGATGTTAATTTAGTTAGCTGAAGAAAGGTGTGCTCAGTTGGGAGGCTGTATAATAAACAAGGAGCTAGGAAGTACTTTTGACTGCTGTATTTGATTTTTCTTTCCCTGGAGCTTTCCCCATCCTGTCTAACTGGTCATTTCTCAGATGATAAAGCAGCATTTTATAAAGCCTTCTTCATTTGGCTTTATGCAGTCCAGTGTTTGAGTGTCTATGTTTGAGTGTCTAGGAAGATATGTGGGAGTATACAGATTAAAAGTATTGGAAAGGTCCCACTTCCTTGAATTTTGGGAAAATTAAGTGGTTGTGGAGTTGCTTTCAGTGTAGCACAAGTGTACCAAGAGATGAAAATGGAAAGGAGGCTAATTTAGATGTCATTTGGAGAGTTAACTCACCTGTGTGTTGATGTAGCTCTGCAGGCTGGGTGGAATCTTTCTTCATTGTTTTCCTCCCATTGTGAGGATTTCATCCATTTCTTGGATGAATTAATGAAGATTATATTTTCTGGTCTCACAACTGTTCAGTTAAAAATCAAAAAGTAGCACTTCATATTTGATGCAAATGTCTCCCCATTTTGAATGGGACACATTTAGCTGCCTAGAACTGGATTAACAAGGTCTTGCATTTGTGTTCTGGCCAAAGAGCTTTTATATTCTGTCTTTTATCTACCCGTAAAGTTGCAGAAACCTGCTGAGCTCTTTGGAGGTGCTGCTCCAGTCTGCTTTCCTGCAGGGGAGCCTAGTTCCTGTATAAGAAGGGTGTTTTGCTCCATTCAGCTAAATACACGGCACCTAGGAGCCACTTTTTCTTGTCCTCCTCCCAGCCACACCAAGCTATGTTGCACCAGATTTCTGGGTACAGACACATGTTTCTGAAAATAAGTAAATAAGAAAGAACTTAAATTTGGTACTGTTAGTGCTGTGGATTTTGTGGGTTGTTTTTTTTGTCTTATATGATGAGGTGAAGAAGAGTAGGAAAAATGTGGTGTTGTGTTTGTTTTTTTTGATGAGGAGACGTGCATGTTGTTTGTACTGCTGCAGTTCTGAGATTCTGACAAGTGTTTGAAAGTGCTAAACAGCAGCCTTTATTTCAAGAGTATGTACTTACAGAGAACCAGAACAGGTGGCAAATTAATCAAAATGGACTATAGATATAAACTGATAGAGAGCATTTCTAACGACAATAAATAAATTTAACTGAGGCCTATGTGTCAAGTTTAGAGCAAATGTGTTGATAACCTAGAAATAATACCCATTTTCCTGTCTTCCACTTGTTTCTTTTTCTCTCTGTTCATGTACGTAATCCATGAGGCATTTTCTGCATTGATCCTCTTAAAAAATTAGTATTAGCCTATATATGAGGCAGGCCAAAGAGGATTGAACACTGTGCTGCAAAATTAGTACCTGCTGGCCTCATTGCAAGAACTCTGAGGAGTGCTATTGACACTGTGGCATGGTGCGGATTTGAGGAGAATAGGTGATCATGCTTTGTGAGGAACTTGATTTGTGTGTTTCTGTGCAGGGTAGTGCATGCTGAATAGACATGTAGATGATGGAGCACTGATATGGAAGTGCCTAGGAAATGTATGGAATTAGCAGACTGGAAAGTCTTCACGTCCTCAGTGCATCTGATTACTTGACTGAGCTGGGAGGCAGAAAAGGATATGCAAAGCAGGGAGAAAGTTTATAGAGACAGACTTCTACTGGGAAACAGACAGGAGAGTAGAAACTTTTGTGAAGTTTTTTTAGCTTTTTTTCTGGTATGCAAGAGAAAGACCAACTGGTGTCTGGAAGCTAAACCAGGTCTGACACAAGTGCAGCAAGGTGAGATGAGAAGGGAGGTTGGTTTCCCCCATGCTTGAATATGGCCTGCCAGGTCTGAACAGATTTACATCCATTGCAAATTGCAAAGCGGGAAGGAAAAGGGGAAAAAATGCATGAAACATGATTATAGTTCCTGCTTTGTTCAAGAGCAGTTTTCAAGGGCAGGCTTTAACAGTCTATCCTGAGTTGTTCCTTCTTCCCTTAGTATAAAGCAGACATTCTTCTTGCTCCAAATGGTGGTTTTTATAATATCCATATGCTCAGTTTTGCAGTTTATATATATTTTTTTTAATAAACAAGTGATGCTCAATGAGCTTTGTTATTGTATCTACAAAGAACTGCATAGAAAAGGAAAGGCTATTTTAGTTTTTTTTTAATGTCTTTGTTCTCATCTCCATTGAAAGAGTGAATGTGATATGGTCGTTTTACTAGAAAAACAATGCAGAATGTAGGGAAGAGACCTAGAAACATGAAAGTTCTTGGATTTGTAGTTGAATTCTCTCAGTGTAAATTTGATATGTTCTGGGAGAATGAAACAATGCAGACTTTTTTTTTTTTTAAACAACCAAACAACACAAAACAACCAACCACTGTGCTGTGAGTTTCTGTCTTAACTGAATGGAGTCATTGATGTTGTGCTTGGCTTTGATTAGATTTGTTATCATTAAACTAAAAAGTTTGAAATGTTCAGGAGCTAGCTGTCACTTACATTGTTTAGCATAGAATTTGTGTGAGGACAGCAAATTGGTAATTTTTCTCAATAAAATGCATTGTTGTGCCTTCCTGCTTTGAAAATCACCTCTTATGGCAGTAGGAAAGAAAAATCTGACTGTGCCTTGTGGTGTTTGGAACTGGTTTGTTTGCTGGAGTTACAGTAATGTGTAAGAATATATAACAGTATGACATTTAACAGATATCCCTCTCTGTGCTTTTGCCTCATTCAGTAATGCTTTAATTTATTCAGAAGGCATTTATTTAATCACATTTAAGAAAGAAACTCCTCATTTGTTACCACAAGCAGACCAGTTTCTTGTTCAGTGAAACCAGATGAGATTCTTCTTGTTCAACTGGAGATGTAAGGAGAGAGAGTTTGTGGAAAGTGGCTGTACTGATATAATTAGCGAAGTGGGAATGTAGACAGGCCTTTGAATTATGTTTCCTCAGCCTAAGGTAATAAAATATTTATCACTCTTCTCCATAAGCTCTATCTTGGATCTTGCTGGGCTCTGCACTTTGCTGAATGTTGTAGTGTGGGCCATGAGATACCTGAGTGTGAAAATCTGTACTTTGAGTATGTTAAGAATTGTGTTCTTCACACCAAAGCTGAAATAGTCAAGGCTTTAATGGTGCTAGCTGCTTTGTGTGAGTGGAGCATATCTGAGGTGGGGAATATGCCTGCAGATATTTGCCTGTAGGACAGGAACCCAGCACAAGTGTACTGCCCTGACCTCTCAAAAAACACCTGAAAACCAACAAACAGAATTGTAGTAGTGCTTTAGTTTGTCACTTTGCTTATAGCAGCATGCTCACAGCCTTTATTTATATATAGAAGTTGTGCTCAAAGCTGTTTTTCCCCTCTCTTGCCTCTGTTTCTTTTAACAAAAAGTGCATAAAACGGCTAGAGGGAGGAAATTAAGCATTCCTGTTTCCACTCAGCAATTGCATAATTACTAAGAATTTAGTAGAGATACATGTGTATGCACACCTGGATCCCCTTCTGTATTGGGCTCTACATGAAATGTTCATTTGTTAGAAAGTAAGTCGTCTATTAAAACTTTAGGTGTAAAGCAAAAAGATTGGTAGAACTAATATCCCCATTTCCCCACCAAGAGCCCAAACCAAACAAAAGAAACCACTGCAAAGCCAGTAAGAAGTGTCTGTCTTTTGCTGTAAAGTAATATTTTTCCCCTGTTAAAATTTAAATGAGAGAATGTCTGCCTTATTCATAGAATCAACCAGGTTGGAAAAGACCTGCAAGATCCAACCTATCATCCAGCCCAGTCCAATCAACTAGACCATGGCACTAAGTGCCTCATCCAGTCTCTTTTGAACACCTCCAGGGGCAGTGACTCCACCATCTCCCTGGGCAGCCCATTCCAAAGGCAAATAACTCTGTCAAGAACTTCCTCCTAACATCCAGCCCATACTTCCCCTGGCACAACTTGAGACTGTGTCCCCTTGTTCTGTTGCTGGTTGCTTGGGAGAAGAGACCAACCCCCACCTGGCTACAGCTTCCCTTCAGGTAGTTTAGACAGCAATGAGGTCAGCCGTGAGCCTCCTCTTCTCCAGGCTAAACAACACCAACTCCCTCAGCCTCTCCTCATAGGGTTTGTGTTCCAAGCCTCTCACCAGCTTTGTTGCCCTTAGAATCATATAATCACACATTCCAGTATCTCAGCATCTCTTGAATTGAGGAGCCCAGAACTGGATGCAGTACTTAAGGTGTTGCAGAATGGTTTGAGTTGGAAGCACCTTAAATATCATCTGTTTCTTCTTGAAATTATTGGAATTGTTAAAAATCTGTGGTTGTTTGCTTTGTGCACTATTGTAATAGTGCTTTGTCCTGTTGAAGTGTGTTTACTGTTCTGAATCTGACTAGGTTTTACTCCATGTCAGTGAAATTGATGAACTGCTTTTAAAGGTCATCCTGATTATCTGCTAGGCAAGTGAGACATATAATGGCTTTTTAATTTCACTACTTCTGCACAGGAATTAGTTCCAGGAGATTATATGATAAATGTAAGACGAACCTCCTCATAGGCTTAAGAGCTTTCCTCTCTGTGCAATTCTGTCTCCCTGAAGAATTTAAAAAATGCCCAGCCACTCCATGTGTATACATTCACAGCATGTTAATTGTTAATTTTCTTTTACTAACTATTTTCAATGAGAGTGGGTACAACTGAAACAGTTCTGCCTTCAGATACACTTAGGATTACCTCAGATATTTGCATATCTTGAATCTCATATGTCTAAGGGCTTTATTAGTGCAGTGGTAGAGGGTGTGTGACACAAATCTTATTTCATGCAAACACATATGGCTGCATAGATTAAATGTGTGTATTTGTACTTGCTTACAGAATTAAGGTGCTGATAAGGAGACATTCTCAAATGTTTGAATTAGCTTTTTATTCCCCTGCCCCACCCCCGCAAGAAAAAGATCTTGCATTTGCTCTGAAATAGGCCTCCTATGTGCATAAATTGCTTTTGCATCAAACGGTATGTGCTTATATTCAGGAATTCCTCTGAAGTCTCTAAAAACTTCTCTTTCCTCCTTTAGTGCTGACAGTCACCAGAGGAAACAGTAACCATTACTCAGAGCCTGTCTTCTGCTTTTTGATTTAATTGTTGGCTATTATGAGAGTTCAATTCCTGTTGCTGCATGTCTGCATTGTTATGTCTTAGATTTCTGAAATAGGATGCAGATTTATTACATACCAATTGCTTTGGAAAAAAGAAATTTCTGCACAGATTATGAAGTGATGCTTTTCATCAGGTGAAGCATGATGATGACCTTTTAACTCTGTTTTCTGCTTAGTGTTTGCTGAGAAGGCTGTACGCATTGAACATCAGTTTGCTGCAGTGTGAAGTATGGTGCTGAAATAGCTCTGGGAGCATGTCCCGGAGAGGTGGCAAGTGCAGCAGAAAATCCCTTGAGCAGGAGTAGTTAATGTTTGTCTGCAGAAGGTGAATGGAGTCAGCTGTGCTAATTTCTATTCAATAAATTGGCTTTGGGAGTCAAAGGTGTGAATGTGACCCTGTCATTACAGGGTGCTCAGTGGTGAAGGGAGCTTTGAGGTTTCCACAGAGAGATCTTGGCCTGCTTATTTCCATGGCAACTGCTGTCACACATTTACAACCTTTGATTAAAGATAACAAGAAGGAAGAGAAAACCTCTTAAATGTTACAAATGTAACACTTTAACTTGATCTTTTAATTTTAACAGTGTCTCTAATTTACATTCCTTGGAGTGTGGAGGTTTTATAAGAAGCACAGCTGTCCTGTCCCCATTTGGTAGATTGCAAGATGACATTTCAGGGCAAATGTGATGTTTCAAAGATAGGTATCTGACTTAGATCATAGCCACGCTGACATCACGGATTTAGTTGCCCTTTGTTTACATTAGTGTATTTTGAACCACAATTATACTGAAATGTATTATGCAAGGAGACGTGTGTCTCTGATAAAAGATTTTGAGGAAAAATCCTAATTCCATGTTAAACAAAAAAATATTTGTAAAGAGGAGCAACCTGAGGTATACCATAAATTATAGTCTTTTAAGCACTATAATAGCTGATGCATGAAAGCCCTGTGCCAGTGGGGAGAGCAAGCTGTTCCTGCAGAAACCGAGGCTTGCTGATGACACGAAAACTCTGTGGAAGGGCGTGTTTGTGTTTGGTACATCTTTCCATCTCTCCCTTCTCTGCTTCTTGAAAGTATTTTATGTTTTAGTGCTGTGAAGGGAATGCTTTCTGTTCAGGTTAGGTATTCTTGTGTCTAATGCTCAGGTGCACCTTGTTGTGCTTTCTGGGGAATTTCTCACTGCTGGAAAGCGGTGGAATTTTGGAGGCAAATCAATTAATTCTATTACATTTTTCCTTTTTTTTTTTTTTTTTTTAATTTCTTTTTGCCACTTGAAATTTTTTTTAATCCTCCCTGGGGAGATGGAGGAAATACTCAATTTGATAGTGGACTTCATGGTTGTGCTACCGAAAGAGTTGTAACAGTGTCAGGGTGTGCAGTGGAAGCTCTTAGGATGGATGAAATCTTCCTTGCCTTTATTTTGGGCACCTGAAATTTGAGGGTGCTTTGGACTAATTGGTATTGACTACAGATGAGGGCAGAAGTATCTGGCCTTAACTGTCTCAGTGAGAGAACATGACAAATGTAAAGGGCTGTTTAGCTGGCAGCGCATGCTGGATTTCGTGAGCATTTCATCATAACTTCTTTCAGAAGGAAGAGATGTATAGAAACTGCTAAGCCTAATGGCTGGTAATTGGTAGTTTAAATAGACAGGGCTGGCAATGATTGTCAAAACCAGGAAGTTTTATTGAATAGAATAGAATCAGCCAGGTTGGAAGAGACCTCCAAGATCATCCAGTCCAACCTATCACCCAGCCCTGTCCAGTCAACTAGACCATGGCACTAAGTGCCTCATCCAGTCTTTTCTTGAACACCTCCAGGGATGGTGACTCCACCACCTCCCTGGGCAGCCCATTCCAATGCCAATCACTCTCTCTGTGAAGAACTTCCTCCTAACATCCAGCCTATACCTCCCCCGGCACAATTTGAGGCTGTGTCCCCTTGTTCTGTTGCTGGTTGTCTGGGAGAGCAATTGGTACAGAGGTGGTGTTCTATATGAATTTCCAAGGCTGAGCACACTGTATTGTTATGAGCAACTTCAAATGCTGCTTCAGGTATGACCACAAAGGGTTCTTCCTGTTGCTCTTGTACAGATGTTTTACATTTATCAAGAAAGTTTTTAATACTGAATGACCTGGTTGGTTACTGTGAAAAATTTGTGACAACTACACAAACACAACTGGGAAGATTACAATGCTGAGATATTTATAAGGATGTCCTCCGCTGTAAAAGAAAGGAAAGAAGTGGAGGAAAAAAATAAAAGGTGTAGTGGAATAGGGTTTGTTTTTTTTCTTTTCTTTTTCCATCCAGGCTAACTATGAATATTGATGCAGTTTAGGGTTGGTAATGGTTTTCAGTAGCCATTGTGATATGAATAAGTATTTCTGGCTCCTCTCTGAAATAAGAAATAACTGTTGCCTGCTTGGAATCTAAAGAGGCATCAGCATACAGAAATCATCCTGAGAGTGAGAACTGTCAAACAGATTTGTAATAGCTACAGCATTTCCCAACACTTTTATGAATTGGAAAGATGGGGTTTGGAGTCAGTCTCTTTTTTTTGACAGAAAGTGAAACTTTGCTTTTAAACTGAGTTTAAACCCTGCATTTTAAAGCTGAGTCAACTATTGGATTGAGTTGCTTTATCACCCAAATACAAGGTGTATCCAGTTACAGCTATGAAGAGAGTGGTAATTTCTCTTCCGATGGAGGAATCATGTCAGTGAAAATCTGAAGTCACAAACCTCTTTCCTGAGGTAGTTTTCTTTCGCTTCAGAGAAAGGAAGATGTGAGGTTTTCTTTAGCTCCCACAGTGAAATAGGAGAGTGCTGCTGTAAGAGTTGTACAGTGCAGAGAATGGGTTGAGTCAGTGCTTGAGGAGAGAAGATCTTATTTATTGGCTTGCTTTTGTGTAACTTACAACTAATATTATAATGATGCTTCTGGGGTCCTTAAAAATTGTTTAGGAGCTTGATTGGGTGTTTATGTCTTGTTCCATTACTGAGAGTAGCAACAAGCAAGCCCCAGATAGTATTATTTGAAACTTCACAAAAGGCAGATCTGTAGAGGCGCAGAACTGAGTTTCAGGAGTTTATATTTTTATATAGATGTTATATATTTAAAATCTGTAATTCCAGCATTAGTACTGGAATGCTGTGTTTAGTTATCTGGGCAAGATTCTATATTTAGTTATGCAGGCAATGTGCTGTTACTGTGTTTCTTTGCACGTTGCCACCTGTGAGTGTGCTTTCCCTTCACGGGCAGAGGAACTTTTTAGGGTTAAAATTAATCAAATATTGATAGTAAATCCATGAGCATTTTATAGGCCATACTATCTAATACTGGCATGAAGTAAGATCTTTGTAGAAAGCAAGAAAAAATGAAGTTCTGTTACTTAGATGCTGACAATGCTGACTGTATTTTTTTAGCATTCATAGAGGGAAAATACAGAATTTTGAGCTGCTGCACTTATTTCCACAATTATTTTTGTTTGCAAATGCATTGACGGAACAAAATAATTTGCTTTGTAGCTGCCTAAATTTCCTGATGCTGTCCTTTACAATAAATGCATACCTAGCCATCCAGTCTCTTTGAAAATGATGTGCTAGAGATAGCCACATTGGCACAGATTGTCTGGACTCATTATGCTGAACCAACAGTGGGATGTATGCCAGAGAGTTAAGTGTGCAGAATAAGAGGCAGGCAGGCAGGCCCATCCGGCATTGTAATGATTGTTGTTTCTGCAGGCTGCGTTGTGCTTTGTGCAGTTTGTGCAACAGTCCTGAATTTGTGTTACTACTTTCAGTGCCTGAGTTTGTGGCAGAGGCAGGGAGTGGGAGGGTGAAAGCTGTTTGCTTTCATAAAACGCTTGGCAAACTGCAAAATTGAGCAGAGACTGTCTTGTTACCCCGGTTGTTAGCCAGGGGGTTACTTACAGGACTGAAGTTTTGCTTTTGCTTGTTTTAGAATCAGTTTTTGTGGCAAGTGGAACTTGGGAGTTCACTGAAAAAGCTAAGTACTTGCTGCAGTTGTGGCATGCTTCTGGACTTTGGCTGTAAATACCTTCAGCTTTTTGGCAGGACGACAGAGCAGTCTGGTCTAGAGGCCCGGGTCAGCTACTCAGGTTTTTTAATCTCTGAAAGGTCTGTGAAACAGCCTGACTCTGAAGATGGTAAAGGGGAGGGAATTGTGATAACAGTGAAGGTCATTAATAATGCTTTAAGGTTTTTGTTGTGGCTATCTGCAGAGTCAACAACTTGTTTGCGAGCTTGAATGGTGGCTGTTAAGGGCTGTCTTTGTACGTGGGGGTCATGTACATGTGCATCATACAGGAATGCATTGATAATCAAGGAAGTGTTCCAGTGTGAACAGGAAGGTGTTTAAAAACATGGGCTTTCAGTAGCACTTCCCCTTCCCTGTTGGCACTGTCTACTGAAATAATCCAGTGTCTTTGCTTCCTGAGTTGAATGTTTTAAACACTTAGCAAAACTTACGTGTAGTTAAACTTTCTATATCTGTTTAACTTGCTTCCATATCTTTTTAACTAGTTCTGAGGTACCTTTGATCGTTTTAAGGTTTTATAGCACTTATTTTGAATCTCCTAAAGCAAGGACTGCTTTCCCCACTTTCAAAACTCCTTGCTTTACTTTAAATACCTAGGTATACTTGTTTTTCAAACTTTGTGGGGAGAGATTTAAAGGTTTCTTTGACTGAAATGCATTGGATTAAAAACTGTCTGGATGGCTGGGCCGAAAGAGTGCTGGTGAATGGAGCTAAATATGACTGGTACTCAGTCTCTAGTGGTGTCCCACAGGGATTAGTACCGGGTCCTGTCCTCTTTCATATCTTTATGAATCATCCGGGTGAGGAAGTTGAGTGCACCCTTAATAAGTTTGCAGATGACACCAAGCTGAGTGGCTGTGTTGATCTGCTAGAGAGTAGGGAGGCTTTGCAGTGGGGTCTGGACAGGTTAGACCTATGGGCCAAGGCTCAAGTGCCAGGTCCTGCACCTGGGTCACGGCAACCCGGTGGTAAGCTACAGATGTGGGGATGTGTGGTTGGAAAGTTGTGACTCAGAGAGGGAGCTTAAGAGTATTGGTTGACAGTCGACTGAAGGTGAGTCAGCAGTGTGCTGAAGTGGCCAAGTAAGCCAGTGGCAGGCATCCTGGCAACAGTGTTGCCGGCAGGAACAGGGTGGTCGTCTGAAACTTTCATCCAATAGTCAAAGACTCTCCAATACGACAAATCGTGTAGCTCCCTTTGTGTGGAGAGGATAGACTTAAGAGTTGGAAACGAACAGTGTTTGTCGCTCCCTCAATTGGTGATTTCCTTTTCCTGCAAAAAATCAGAATATACTGGACTCAGATGCTACACGGGCTGTGGTATTCTCGTAGCACGTTGCGGGCTCCAGCTGGAACTTTGGTGTATTAAGAGTTTATGGTGTATAAACGCCTGTGGGAGACACAGTCCTTTCCCTGATAAGTTTACAGCATAGTTAGAAACAAGAATAAACTGAGCCTCATAAAAAGAGAAGAAGCAGAATTTGTAAGAGTGGGTTGAAAATAACTTGTGTGGTTCTGCTGCATCCAGTCCTTGAATTTGTGCCTTTGGCTGTTGTATCTTAAAATTATTTCCTTAAAATCTTGCTACAAATGTGGCTTGCCAATGCTTGGGGGAGAGAAAAGGGGCAGTAGGTGACAGTTTGAGGAAGCTACAAGATGAAGTGGATGTGGGGCAGGAAATACTAGCATCACCAATAGGTCTGAGCAAGAGAGCAGTTAGGAAGGATGGAAGGCTTGATAAAGAGAAACAGTTGCAGGATTTTATTTGTCCTCACAAAGAACGTAGTTTTGGTGGCTCTTTGAGGATGGTGAGGACCACGTGTAGATTTTCAAGTAAATGTGTGTTGCATGGACAAGAAAGTGACTTGTTTTGAAAAAAAGACACCTCTGCCAATTCTAGATCCTGCTGTTTCGTTCTGGACTGAAACTACCTCATGTGCTGAAATTTGTACTACTGTCAATCACACATTTCCTTTGTGGTATACTGTCAGAAAGTGTATTAGCAAAGGATTTGTTTGTTGTGTCCTTCCCCCCCTGCCCCATTCTCCAATTTACTGAGAAAAGCATATCTAGTTTTATTTTCTAAGGCACTTATTCAGAGACTTAAATTAATCTCATTTTGTAAATCTAGTGTAATTTTACTGGTATTCTTTCTCTACCGAGGCACGTAGAACTTGCAAGTCTGCTGCTGCTTGTAACTCTGTTCATGCTGTGATAAAAATGTAAGGATAATACAATTGATTATTGCTTCTGCATATGTATTTAGGTACACAAAACATGTTGTGAGTTGATTTCATACCCTGAGGTTTGCATGAGGGCTGCATTGATTGATCCTTGGTGATAGCTGTATTGATCAGCTAAGTCCTAGCAGGCAGCTGGTGTAATAGTGTCAAGTGGGTTTTTGGAGGGTGGCCTTACTGAAATATGGCTGTCATTAGAAGAGAGCCCCAGATTTAAAGTCATTTTAGTTCTTGGTGTTGCAGTAGTGCCTTGTGGATATGATGTGATTACTCCAGGGACAAGGTAGAAGTGCTTCACATCACTCAACTGTCCTCCTGCTGATTAAAGAGTGACACTGAGATGCTTTTCCGAGGCAGATAATTATTTTCAGCCAGAGCCTTAGGAGAGGAAAGAGTGAGCAAGGCTGGGGAGGGAGGCAGTATGAAAACATGTGGCATTTATTTTGTTGCTTTTAAGTATCGGTGTCTCTTTAGAAAGCTTTCACCATTTGCATGGTGAGGCATTTAGTGCCTATGTCTGACTGCGCAGAGCTAAGTGTTCTGGTTTTTGTTCTTAAAAAAACAAACAAACAATAAAAAAAAAACCAACAAAACATTTGCTTAGATTTAAAACAAGTTAGTGACAGTTTATCTACATCCTATTGTAAGACCATCCTGTAGTAAGACCAGCACAGATGCTTTATATTCTTGCTACTCTTTAAAAATATTATGAAGGTTTTTCTTTTAATATTGATCCAAAATCTAGTTTTAAGCAGCAAAGGGATTTATATCCAGCAGGCTGCTGCCATGTGGTCATTATTTTTGTGGTAGGCTCATTACTTGATGACAAAATTCAGGCCGTTGCCAGCTGCTTGAGGCAACGTTTTGCTGTCGTCCTTGCGAGAGAGCTGTGAGAACAGCCCATGCAGCATGAGTTGTAGGTAAGAAATTAAATTTTTTGATATTTTGTAAGGCAACACAAATTGAAAGCTCATTTAAAGATCCTTTATCAAGTAAATTAATTGTCGCAATTGGAAAAGATTTAGTAGTAGCAGAACATAATTGCCTTAACTTGTAAAATGATGTAATCTAGTCTCCAAATGAGAGGTTTATATAGTGTTGTCACTGTTGAGTGACTGATTTCATTACATCGTAACTAACAATGAAGCTGGCTGAATTACTCATCAGACTGAGGTTTCTTAAACTGACTGTGAGTCATATTGCCTGTGTAGAGATTAATTGTAAATGATCTTATGTTTATGTGTATGTTGGAGAGCTCCTTCTCTGAGTAGACATAATTTCTGTAATAGCTTTGTTTCAGCTTGAGAGTTCTCTCTCTCATACGCACGTGTAGCCTCTGCAAACAGTAATGCCTGAGCCAAGTGCCTCAGTGTTATTGCAATATGACAGGTATATTCTGCGCTGTAGTTTGAATATTGACATCCATTTTGAAGATGTCAAAATGAGACATCAGATTTTGAAATGATCTGCATTAGTATATACAGAGTATATCTGTATGTATATAAGTAACCGACAGTTAAGTGTCAGTGTGTTTTTCTTGAACAGCCATGCTCAAATTAGGAAAATAAATTGGGGCAGAGGGGCAGGCAGAAATAGTGGTGGGGACAGGGACAAACCTCTGTTGTGATTGTGCCCTAGAATGTATTAGTGAGTTTTCTGGTTATTGCTTTGAAATCATGATGATGCGGGGTTTTTGGGGTGGTGGTTTTATGTTGTTGGGGGGGGTTGTGTGGGTTTTTTGTTTGTTTGTTTTTATGAAAACATAGGCTGTGTATGGTGTAACTAGTATATGCTTTTTCTGGTTTTGCACTTTTGACTGCACCAGCCCTTTGAGGGGAGTCTGAGGGAGCTGGGGTTGTTCAGCTTGGAGAAGAGGAGGCGCAGGGGAGATCTCAACTGCTCTCTACAACTATCTGAAAGGAGGTTGTAGCCAGGTGGGGATCAGTCTCTTCTCCCAGGCAATTAGTGACAGAACAAGAGGACACAGTCTCAAGCTGGGCCAGGGCAGGTTTAGGTGGACTTGAGGAAGAAGTTCTTCACAGAAAGCGTGATTGGCCATTGGAATGGGCTGTCCGGGGAGGATGGTGGAGTCACCATCCCTGGAGGTGATTAAAAGGAGACTGGGTGAGACACTTAGTGCTGCCGTGGTTTAAATAGAAGTTGTTAGGTGATAGGTTGGACTCGATGATCTCTTAACTAATTTTCCAACCTGATTAATTCTATGATTGATATTCAGCGTTACTGAAGCTCACTTGGATAAATCCAGGCAACAGTGAGTAGAGTCTTGTTTGCAAAAAACATGCAAAAGAAAGTGTAAACCAAGAATAAAATCTGCCTATCAGAAGATGTAATTTTGTGCTTCAGAAGGTTATCCTTAATAACAAGAATTTATTAAGTACTGAAAGGACCCTGTTACATTTTAATGTGATGGATGCTTTCTATAGAATCATAGAATGGTTTAGGTTGGAAGGGACCTCAAGGATCATCCAGCTCCAACCCCCTGCCATAGGCAGGGACACCTCCCACTAGAGCAGGTTGCTCAAGGCCTCATCCAGCCTGGCCTTAAACACCTCCAGGGAGGAAGCATCCACAACCTCCCTGGGCAACCCGTTCCAGTGCCTTACCACCCTCACTGTAAAGAACTTCCTCCTAACATCCAGTCGGAATCTCCCCTCTTCCAGCTTAAACCCATTCCCCCTCGTCCTAACATTACTAGACCGTGTAAATAGTCCCTCCCCAGCTTTCCTGTAGGCTCCCTTCAGATACTGGAAAGCCACTATAAGGTCTCCTCGAAGCTTTCCTGTAGGCTCCCTTCAAATACTGGAAAGCTTTGTATAATAAGAAACGGAGGAAACAAAAGGAAGAAACTGAGCATTTTGAGAAGATATTAATTTAGGTAGAAATTTGTTTTATGTTCAGTTAACAGCTTTATTATTTTAATCTATTGGAATATGTAATTACATTGGTCAGGGCTTAGGTTAATCTTTTAATTTTTGTTGTGTTTGGGTTTTTTTTTTGTTTAGGAAGGGAAAATCAAATGGTCACACTAGGAAAAAAGTGAACTGAGAGAATCAATCTTTGTCACTTTGGATTGTTATGTGGCAGCTAGCTATTTAGGCAGGTATGATGTCTGAGGCTTGGTGTCTTGAAATTACTTCCTCTTCCTACTGAAAAAGGAAGTGTATGTTGTTGTATCTGAATAGATGAGCAGGTAGCAGACAAGATAAGAGGTGAGGATGTTAGAGTGCAAAATACACAAGTTTTTTACAGTAAGTAAGACTGTGGGACAGACAAAAAAATCTAATCCCTTTCTCGAGGGAAAAACAGCTTTGTGAAGAAGGGAGTTTTTCCTGAAAATGTTGTGATTGAGTAAATGATGGTCAGGGTGCACCAAATGCAGGATGGATGCAGGCAGTAAAGGAGCATTTGGCCTGGAGGTGATAATGACCAAAAACTTGACACATGATGTTATTTTAGCAAGTTGATACTTCTGATCTGGAATAACTGTCTCTGGTGTTTCACTGTGCGGTCAGTGCTACTCTCCCTGTTTTCTGTCCAAGTATGTGCCTGTGCATGCTTTTTCCTCCCTCTGTTTACCTTTCTCTCTTATTTTTTTAAGTTAATCAGATGCCATGTGATTGGTGTCTTGTGTAACTCTTTCTACGGCCGGGCTTGTTAATTTAGTTAAGTACAGACTATTCTGTCTTCTATACTTTTGTAGTAATTGGTTTTCCTTTAGGCTTTGCAAGCATCTTGAAGCCATAAACAAAGGTGCCAGTGACTCAGACCAACCTTTGCTGATCTGGTGGCAGTGGCTACTACTGTAGGAGCTTCACTGAGGCCTCTGCCTTCTGCCCGTGGCCTCTTCTCCCAGCGTAGCTTCGGACTGCTGGCCTGAGGAACACAAAACGTGCAAATGAGGTGGTAAAAACACTTCACAGAGGGAGCCACGAGACTGCCCAGTGTGCCAGAGAGTAAACTACCAGTGGTGCAGCAACCCCAAAAAGTGGTCCTTGTGTTAAAGTCCTGCCCCTTCCACTGTTTCGCTCTTCTTATACAAAGCATATTTAACCTGCAAACCCTTGTATTTGCAAAGTGGTTTTGATGATGCAATTTTTGTTTGCATAGTGAGAGTTACTGCTTTTAGTGACAGAGTTGTTCTGGAAGTGTGGTTTTAGGTAAAACTGTAACTTGTGTTGAAGTGTAGTTGCAGATTTGGAGTGGATAGTATTCAGGTTTCCTTGTACTAGTATTCTGTCAGAAGCCAGACGATTAGGCTTCTGCTTACCGCATCTGTATCAGTTAGCTGTGTTTTTCTTACTAATATGGCTAACCAAGTAGTTGGCATCTGCTGTGAAACAGGGAGAGCATCAGAGAGAAAAATCAAAGATTAGTTTCATGACTTGCTTTGTAGACCACTTATTTAACATAGTGCAGTGTGGCAATTTCACGTTGTTTTACTGTGTGAACAAAGTAGCTGTTTGTTCTTCTGGTCTTTGCTGTTTGCCTCCATCAGTGTAAAATGATGTCCACAAGAAGTGCCTTGAAGCTAACGATCTCTTTTGAATGGATCGCAAATGTTTGGGATTAGTCCGGCATTGCTTTAGCACTGTGAACTTCCAAAGGGGGTGTGTAGCACAGCATGCCAGAACAGGAGCTAGTGGTGCATGCTGGCTTTCCCAGTTAAAATGGCGTGTAAAAATAATGCCGGCAAAGTTGCCCTGTTGCATTAGCTTCCAGAGATGCGAACAATTAAGAGGCCTGAGGAGGGAGGCTGTGGCTGAAGTGCAACATTTTATTCAGGTTCTGGGAAAGCTGCAGCATTACCAAATACAAAATGAAAAAGTTTGGTTTTAAGAGTCCTGTGGGACTTTGGGCGATATCCTTGAGATGGTGAAATTAATTTGCAGGGAAGACATAAATGTGTGGTTTGAATGTAACAACTGCGAGGAAAACTTTCAGAAAGCTAAAGTATGGTGCCTTAATTTGCCTGGAAGACAAAAGGAATGAGTGCATAGTCTGACTTTCGTGCTTATTATACGTTCTCCTGTTATATTAAACGTTGCTTTAAATGTTAAAGGCAGTGGTCAGTCGAAAAAGTCTGAACCTTTCTAAATTTGGTAAATAAATTATACTGCTTTATTAATATATATTAAAGCACACAATATATACATATAATTATAAGCAATTGCATTATTAATCATGTAAATACATATTTTCCTTGTCTGGAAATCTGGTGATGGACTGACTCGTAAAGGGCCCTGTTCTCTTCAAGTTAAGATTTTATTCTCAGGATGCATAAGGAACTTAGAAGAAATAACAAGTTATACCTGTTCCTTTGATTTAAGAAGCTACTAGTTACAAGCTTAGTAACCTTACAGCAATTAATGTAGGATTTATCATCTTGCATTGGATTTGTGGGTGACAGAAGCAGACAGAGTATTTCTGTAAGTAGTCAAGAATGGAGAAGGGAGGCTGCTTAAGCTCTGTGCCAGCTGATTGGGTTTTGTGAATCTTTCTAATTGGTAGGGATTAGTTATTTCCTGAAAGAACCTCCTGTGCCTTCAGAGACTTGTGGTCTCCTACAGACCATGTTTAACTGTATGTTAAGAGCAGTACTCCCACACCAGATGTTAGATCAGTGGTCCAGCTCTGCTTGGGAATTTGCAGTCTTGTGGAAGGAAAGACTGGCAGGGGGAGATAGATCCTTATGTTGTGCTGGCTCATGCTGTTGACTTCTGGCAGATGATTTTCAGAGTGATGCATTCTGCTAGTATATTTTTAATATCCTTCACCCCATGTGTAATCTTCAGGGTCTGACAGCAAGAACATAAATGCTTTGAGTGACAATTTAGGCACAGATGTGTGGTATGAAGAGGGATGTGAGAGTTCCTCCAAACCATGTTGCTACAGTAGGCAAATCACATATTGCAGCTTTCCTTTCACTCCAGACTGTCCCAGACAGCTTCAAATCCAAGGTCAAGATAGAGCAAGTTTTCGTGTAAGCAGAAAACACAGTGTTTTGAGGCAGAAGTGTTACCTTCCTGTTAATTTGATTGTACTGTTTATCACTTCAGTGGCCTACAGTCAGATTTTTATCCATAATACTTTTCTCTTAAAGGCTCTTAATTATCATGTGCAATTTGTGGGGTTCCTTTTGCCTTACCTTCAGCTGATGTTTTGCTGGTGTGCTTATGTTGGAACTGATACTGTGTTATAATTAGTGTTTATAAATTACAGTTGAACTCTGCTTGAGTTTGTCTAGAAACTGAGAATGGCGTAGCACAATGTAAGAGTACCATGGAATAAATGTGTGCTGAGACATTTTATTTGCATTAGCATGTAATGTCTTTCAGTGAAACATGCAAAAATATGCAGAGAGAACTTTTGTAGTTATATTGTGCAAGGCTGAAGAAGTTAACATGGAAAAGTACTGAAATGATTCACGTCAATTAAGGAAAGACTTAGAGGAATGTGGCTTTGTGAAGGAAACTTTTGCAAATCTAGGTGGAATTTTTCAAAGATATATATGCAGTCAAAGAGAAATTAAGGAGATCTTTTTCAAAATAGTATTCAAATAGGTGACTGAGTAGAGCTTTCCTCTGTAGTGGCTAGATGTGACACTTCCAAAACACATTTATGTACTGATGGCTTGGGTTTAGCTTCCAGCTTGGTAATGGTTAGGGCAGAGCCATAACAAGAAAAATCTCTGCTATAATGATGATTTTTTTTTTTTTTTTTTGTCCCTGGTGTAAAATACATCCAAAACAGAAAGTTGGTGGTTACCTTGATCTTTGTCTCTCTCAGAATTATATGTGTGAAGACTCTGTGAGCATACAGTTGGGAAGTTTTCTGAGGGAGTAGCAGTTGGAACAGCAAGCAGTTGAATGGACAACTGCCCTGAGAAGGAGCACTCTGTGGAGCCATGCATGCTTCTGCTGCTCCTGGAGTTTATAGCTACAGCTGCATTTTGGAAATACTTGAGAAAACATTTGCCTTGTATCATGCCATTTACAGCAGCTCATATCTTCACAGCTCCTTCAGTGCTCCCTCTCTTACTGGAGACAGAGGGTAAGTGAGCTTCAGCTTGCCTGAGGTGGAAACATAATGAAAAAATAATCCACTACTTCCCTGAGGAAAAACTAAAGGTGTTACCTTAGCCCTCGAGATCTGTGGAATGACTGGGTGAAATACAGTACTGAACCTTGGAGTCTGTCCACTGTTTTCACTTCACCCTTCTAGAAATAGATCTTTCCTTATTTCGTTTTTAGTGATTGACAATCCCCTGTGTCACCTTATTTCCAGTGGTTAATTACTCTGCCTTGAGAGTCTGCATTGTTTATTGTCATAGAATTGTAGAATAGTTTGGGTTGGAAGGGATCTCCACAGGTCTTCTAGACCAACATCCTCTGCCTGATCTACTCTCCTCAACTAGATCAGGCTGCCTAGAGCTCTGTCAGGCCCCACCTTGAATATCTCCAGAGGTGGAGATAATAATCTAAATCTACTCTTCTCTACTTTGAAACTACTGTCCCTTGTCCTGTCTCTTCCATTTGGAATGCTCCACATGGAGCTTTCCATTCTCCACGCTGAACAGTCCAACTCCCTGATCACCTTTGTGGTCCTCCTCTGGACCTGCTCCCTCAGGTCCATGTCCTTCATGTGTAGAGGGCTCCAGACCTGGACTCAGTAATCCAGGTGAGGTTTCACCAGAGCAAAGTAGCAAAATCACCTCTCTGGATCTGCTGGCAACTCTTCCTTTGATGCATCCCAGGATGCAATTTGTCTTCTGGGCTGCAAGCTCACTCTGTCTGCCCCTGTCTAGCTTCTCCTCATCATCACCCCTAAGTCCTTTTCCACAGGGCTACTTTCTATCACCTCATTCCACAGTCTGTATTGATAATGAGGATTGTTCCAGCCCAGGCACGGGACCCTGCACTTACTCTTGTTGAACTTCATGAGGTTCACCTGGGCCCACCTCTCCACCTTGTACAGGTCCCTCTGGAAGACATCCCATCCCTCTGGTGTATTGACAGCACAACTCAGCTTGGTGTCATCTGCAACCTTGCTGATGGTGCACCTGATCCTACTGTCTGTATCATTGGTAAAAATTCTAAACAGCACAGGTCCCATTGGGGGCCTCTTAGGGACACCGCTTGTCACTGCTCTCCATGTGGACTCCAGGCCATTGAGCACCACCATCTGGATGCAACTCTTCAGTGAACTCCTTATCCACTGAACAGTTCACCCATCAAATCCATATCTTTCCAACTTGATGACCGGGAAGTTGTGTGGGACCATGTTAAAGGCCTTGCAGAAGTCCAGGTAGATCACATCCATAGGTCATCCCTTGTCCACCAATGTAGTCACTTTATCGTACAGCCTGGAAAAGAAGAGACTTCAGAGAGACCTAGTAGCAACCTTCCAGTACCTGAAGGTGATGGAGAGAGACTGTTTACAAAGGCCTGTAGTGATAGGACAAGGGGCAAAGGCTATAAACTAGAGAAGAGCAGATATAGATAGGATGTTAGGAACAGGCTTTTTACCATGAGGGCAGTGGAGCACTGGAACAGGTTTCCCAGGAAGGTGGTTGTGGCCCCATCTCTGCAAATACTCAAAGTGAGGCTTGACAGGGCTCTGGGCAACCAGATCTAGTGGAGAATCCCCCTCCTGACTGGAGAGGCGGTTGGACTAGATAGCCTTCGGAGGTGACTTCCAACTCAGACCATTGTATGATTCTGTGATTTATCTGTCATTTGTCTATTATTCTTTGTATCACTTTGGGACTTCCCAGACCACTGTGGCTTAATCTTGGCCTGATGAATGATATCTACAAATACACGGTGGACACATATATTCTGTGATTCAGCAGGGAAGTAGAATGAACAGCAAAAGTCCTAATTGTGGACTAACCTTCTATTATTTTATTTTCTATGATGTCTAGTTTGGGGAACAATTGCTTTGCTCCTAACTGTGTTTTTTGAATTGGTCTGGAGGTCTGTACCTGGGACCAGACTTGGTTAGTTCTTGAAAAGTTTTGCATATATATATATAGAGAGAGAGAGGGAGAGGCTGAGGGAGCTGGGGTTGTTTAGCCTGGAGAAGAGGAGGCTCAGGGCAGACCTCATTGCTGTCTACAACTACCTGAGGAGTGGTTGTGGCCAGGGGGAGGTTGCTGTCTTCTCTCAGGTGGCCAGCACCAGAACGAGGGGGGACAGCCTCAGGCTGTGCCAGGGGAAGTTTAGGCTTGAGATGAGGAGAAAGTTCTTCACTGAGAGAGTCATTGGCTACTGGAATGGGCTGCCCAGGGAGGTGGTGGAGTCGCCGTCCCTGGAGCTGTTCAAGGCAGGACTGGACGTGGCACTTGGTGCCATGGTCTAGCCTTGAGCTCTGTGGTGAAGAGTTGGACTTGATGATCTGTGAGGTCTCTTCCAACCGTGATGATACTATGATATCAATTTAGGAGGAGGAAGCCATTGCTAGCAGTGTGTGGAACTGTTCATGCAGATGATGCTGACTTGCAATGAAAACATACACTCCTCTATTTGTACCCTTAATGTATGTGCTTAAGTGGTGATTCTTGGAAGATGCATGCATGTACTCTCGGGTGTCTCTTTCACAGTAGCTCTTATTGGCATACAGTGTGTTTCTCAGTGCAGTTTATTTTGATGCTTACTCCAGTAGGGTTTTTTGTTGAAAAAGATATTTTAGCCATCTTACCAGGTTTACAAAAGATTGGCATTTAATTTGTTCTCACTGAACTGCTCAGCCCTCCCCACTTGCACACGCTGCCTATGAAATATGTTAATCCCTGCCTGCCCTCTCCTGATTGAGGAAGCCTGCTACCTTTCCTTTTGCATTAGTTAGGCCTTCTGGGATACACATGCAGAAATAAGAAGCTTTTATATAGCACTTTATCCCACAGGAATACATAGAAACCAGCTCCTTGGGTCTGGTCCACAAATCTGAAACTTGATTTGGGGTGGGAGTCGGTAATCTTGTGCACGTGTTACTGAGGGAGCCTTGAGTATACATTGGGGAAACAGGATCTCCTGGTACGTTAAAAAACAAACCCAAACATGTTCTGTATTTACAATGTGTGTTTTGTCTCTGAAGCAGTTATTTAAAACTCTCAGCCTCCAGACAGTCTACATAGAAGAGGCTTTTTGAGTTTACGGAGACCACTCAAGTACTGTTATGGTTTCTCTAGTACATAGTACTCAGGCATTTTAACTATAGCAAAGAGGGCACCCTCTGCCTCAGGATAGCCATTTATGCATACTAGTCACATGTGCATGGACACCCATGAGAAAAGGCGCTGCAGGTTTTTACAGTGATATCATTATATTGATAATTTATCCTAGTACTGTACCACAGGCACAAGGGTAAGCTGCCTACCCTGGTGTAGTCTCTACCTCTCTATATTTTGGGGTGTGTAGGAGTGCCTGCCCCTTGGGGTAGGTCAGCTGTCACATTACAGCAAACTGTGAGCTTTGAGCTTCCTCTGTGTTTCACTGACTCTTGGGGAATGCAGGTGCTGCACCTTTCTGAAAAAGACCTTGTGAGGAGCTAATCTAGGCATAGCCATGGTGGGACAATGGTATTGGCAGGGTAGGGGGAATACACAGTGACTCAAGCCACGTGGCATGTCCGTATCATTGGGCAAGTGCCAGTGTCCATGCTCTCCTCCTCCTGCATAAAACAGATGTCAGTGTGGCTTGAGGCATGTGAAGCATGAACTGGAGCCCTTCTTGGCCAGACAGGGTAGTTGTTCCTAATGTGTGCCTGTCTATGTGGTAATCTTTACCATGGGTAAAAACAGAGTTGCCTTTTTCTCTACCATAATTTATATGTATTGTTAAAATGTAGCTTGAAAATTGCATTATAAAACTTTTTTTTTTAAATCTAGAATGCATAGGTAAACACCCACTGTTGCTGCTTTCACATTAAACTGTCTCTAGGGTAGCAGTGATGATAATTTATGTGATGCAGATGGTTGTTGCATTCATGGAAGCTTGGACTTCTCAGTGTTGGTGCACTGCTGCTCCTGTGTATGCCAGAAAATCCATTTTAGACTTCTTTTGCTAATTCCTGATCCCTGTCCTTGCTCCTGTGCAGCCTTTTCAGAAGTGGTAGTGGATGTGCTTGGAGGCCTTGACACTGTGCCGTCAGTGGTGCTTCATGGTGGTACAGCCCAACCAGTGATGAAGCAGCCGCACCACTGTGGGGGCAGGAGCTGCTTCAGCTGGTTTGTCCAGCAAGAGTGAAACTGTGGTGTGATCCGTGCTGTGGTGAGCCAGAGCATGAAAATGGGTATCAGTAAACTTGAGGTGAATCTGACTTAACTGAAGTGACAGTTTCTTTCAGCTGATAAAAATATTTCATAAATACTGTCTTTCTTTCAGTTGTTACCTAGTGTGGGGTTGTAGGTCATGTTCCTCGGCAGCCACCAGAGAAGAAAGTTATTTTAGTTCCACATCTCTCTTGGTAGCAAGAGATTATCATCTCCCTGATGACAGGTTGTCAGGTTATCTCTTCTCTCCCCCCAAGTTGTAGGATGGAATTGCAGAGGATGGAGTGTAGGACACCTCCTCCACGATATTCTTCTGATGCAGAAAAGTCAGACTCACACCAGTAACTGAGTTACGGTTATCTGCTCTGAAGCTCTACTTGGAGTGACAGCTATAGTGTCCATCTCTTCTGATACGGAAGTACACGGGTACCATCCACTCTTACAGTTTTAAAACACAGACCTCTTGGTTCTACCCACCTACATAAATTCATTCACTGTAATCTTTTCTCCTTGGGATCTTGTAATCGTTTCTCCTTGGGATCTCTGGCTGGTGCACATTTGTAGTGGGGGAGATACACCTTTTAAAACAAAGTATCCTGTATCCATTACTCAGGGGTACATGGCATGAAAAGCAAAGGTTAATGAAATACCCATGTGTGAAGGTCTTAGTTGTATGTTAACTTCTTAGCAGCTGTAAGCTTTGATTATAGCCTTGGTAGAAAGCAACATTTTCTGTCTGCCGCCATGGTGGCTGCTCTGTTTTGGTCAGTCATTCACTGTTCATTGATCTGAAGAGGGCAACCATTAGTTACTGACTTGCCTACCTGTTTCTCTAGGAGGTTTGCATCTAGAAATCTTTTGATGAGAATACCAGTCTAATTTTGGCAGAGTGAGATGAAAGTATTCTGTTATTTTCTTCGAAGAATAACGTCTTTCAGATTGATTTTTTTGTTGTTGTTATTTTTGTTGCTGTTCTTGCAGTCTTTGCTTGCTACTTGAAGTTGCTTCAAGCTGAGGGCTGTGAGACTTGTCTAACTATAATGCAGATAGTTTGAGTGCACCAGTTCTGTAAATGATACTTTACAGTACATTCTCAGTCTTCAACATGTGGCAAGTAAAGTTTAAACATGCAGGTAGTGTTTGTTCGTATTTTTTGTGATATCCAAGTAGTGAAATCAACTTATGGTAGAAATTGTACTTGCCAAACTTGTGATTCAGGGGATTATCTTCTGTATCTCACAGCACTCATATAGCTTTTGGTGTTCTGAAGTTGGTGAAGTTGAAAGACAGAAATAAACAGACTTCAGCACAGGTGACTCTCTTTGTCCTCAGTGGTCATTTTTGGATCCTGCTACTGTCCATTTTAACACATTATGTCCCTGGCCCAGGTTTCCAGTTTTCATCAGCCTGAGAACTGAAAGCGTTGTGGGAGAGCTGCCCTTCAATGATTTTGTAATCCTCTGTAAGCAGCTCACATTGAGGCTGGGGGAGGGAATAGAATAACAAAATAACAGAATCTGGGCATCCCGCCTGCATGGCCACAGAGATAGACTTTAAGAGAAAGCTGAAGCCCACACTCTGTTGGATTAAGGGATGAAAGAAGGTGTAGGATGCGAAAAAAAGGCAAGGGTGGCATGATCTGTGTTAAGTCTTGCTCATCTGAACTCCAGATCTTGCTTTTTTTCCATAGATTTGTGTAAGAGGTTTTGAAGTGTTGTTAGCACTGTGGCAGATCGGGAGCCTTTAGCTGCGTGATGAGTGTGCTTCAGTGATCCTCAAGTTAGTGTTTTTTAAGTGTGTTCTTGTGTGCCACACTGAAGCATGACTTACGCATTTGCACTTACCTTTATTCAAGACTTCTGACATCAAAATGGGGCTTTCAGAGTGCATGGAGTCCAGCCTTTCTGTATGCTTCTAACCTTTTGGAGCTCAAACAAGTTTACAGAGTGCAAATAAAATAGATTGGTGTTTAGCAGTGCTTTCTCACTTGGTTAACAAGAGCACCCTGAGAGCCAGTTAATACTGTGTGTGCCATGAGCCGAAGAGACATGCTTTGGAATCCACGCCAAGTCTTAGGTGCAAATGCCAGAAGGAAAATTATATACAAAAGACTCAAAAGATGCCCTCATACATTGTCCTGATTTGAGCTGGAATTAATTCTGTTCAGAGGTTTTTACTGAGTAACTGTACTTTCTGAAATTAATGGCATGTTTTCCCAGACAGTGTCTGCCTCTAGTAGTGATAACACTTGATGGTTCTAGTTAGTACCAAGAACTGTACTAAGATCGCTGCTGACACTTGTGTGGTAAGTTGAGGATGCAGAGCAGAAGAGCACATCTTTGGGGAGGAGTGGACATTTTAGGTTACCTAAACTGACTAGCAAGATATTCCATTCTGTACATGTCATATTCAGGCCAACACTGAGAGGTCACGAGGGTCAAGCTCTCTCTTTCAGTGGCTGTTATCTGAGGATCTCCATTCTGCCTTAGATCTGGATCTATGAGTTCCTGAATCCAGTTCCAGAATCCAGCTGCTAAATCTGATTCCTGTCTGCTGCTGAGTCATGTGGGACTAGGACCACAGCATCAGTAGTGATGATGACATAATTGCTATCAGGGAGGTTGGGTTCAGCGTTGTTGATTGTATGTATTTGTATATATTTAATTTTGTTGTTAGTTGTTTCATTAAAGTAGGTTTAGTTTTATTCTCTAGTGATTAGCTTCTCTCCCTTACTCCTTTTCCCTTTCCCTTTAGGAAGGGAGAGGGGTTAATAAGAGCATCTTGTCACTCATTTAGTGGCCAGCCCAGCCCCAACCCACCATAACATGTATGAATTAAAGAGACAGGTGCATCAGTGGAAATCTCAACTTGTGAGGAACACATTAGAGATGCTTTGTTTCATGGCAGCAATTCACAGTGGCTTCCAGTCTGTTTTCTGTAGTTGGGAGATTTCTGTCAAAATGCCAGTGCTTTCCAAAACTGCAGTTCTGCACAGCCAAAGAGATGAAGCATACTTTTCTGGAAAATCTGCAGTTAAATGAGGTCTTACTTGTTTGCCTGCACTGGTATTAGAACTTGTCTGGCTGTACAGTGACCTACATTCAGGAACTGATTTGGCTGAACAGTGACACGTCACAGCCTCCATTTCTTCTCATAAAAGCAAAGTGGCTTCATTTTTCAAGGAGATGAGCACACGTAGCTTTCTGCATCTCCCTTACTAGTATGTAAGTTACAAATTCTCTGCTGCTGAAGCATCATTCCAGGTGGTATCAGCCTGGTGGCTGTATAAACTCTGTAAATTTCTGCTTGTGTGCCTGGTCCCATTTTTCTGGTCCCTTGAGTGATGACATTCTGTCCCTGGTTGTGGAGGTGGAGAGGAGATCCTGTCTTCTGCAGGCAAGTCTCTGCTTCGCTATTAATGCACTGTTGTAATACTTGTTGAAATTCTCTTGTCTCCTGCCTGATGCACTTCAAACAAATGAGCTTTGGGGCTTTTCTGACTGAGCAAATTCCATGCAGTTGGTTTTTCACAACCTCTTTAATCCTTGATAAATAACACTGATCAAACGTGAAACGGGGGGAGAAGAAATTTGCATATGCAGATATGATTCTAGCACTAGCCTGGAAAATATGGTTTTGGTTAACTTGTTTTTATGTATCAGGGAAGGATGTTTTCCAGAACACGTAAGGTCTGAGAGGTGCTAAAATGACCAGCAGTATGGGTTCCTGCCGTAATCATTCCAGATAGGGTTGCTGGTTAAAAAGGAAGTGTTTGAAGGAGCACTGTTTCTTTCTTTTACTGTGTTGGTAGAGAAAAACAGCTTTCTTCTTGTGTAGCTTAGACTGGCACGATGCGCACCGACTACCAACCACAAACTTATGTGCCACCTTTGGCACCTTCAGTGCCATCTTTTCCTTCTGTTTTGCGGAGATGAAGTATGTGTTTTCTGGCCTGAAACCTGGACTGCTTATGAACTATTTTATGGAAATGGAGGGCGCAGTGTGCTGGACACATTTGCAGTGCTGGTGTCCAGATAATTAGCAGCGAAGCCCATCCTGCCATCAGTGTGCCAGATGTGCCTTACCACACAGAGACTGAGGCTAAATTGGATCAGTTAACAAAACTTGCAATCAGGGCACATTGCAGGCCAGTGCAGAGGAGGAGAGGGGTGTGTTCATGTGTTTTAAATCAGTGTGTGTAGCAAGCAGCATACTTGGACCACTTCCCTTAGAATTATGGGGTGGTTTTGCTTCTTGAAATAAGAGATGCCGTGTGTCTTGAACACTTGTGTCGCCTTTTTGGTGCTTTCTGCTTTGATTTTGTTAAACTTCATGTTTCAGTCGCTTAACACATGCAGAATGAGGAAATGGGCGCAGTTCATAATGGCTTCTGATAGATGTTGAGTTTTGAGCTTATGAAGTCCTTTTGCCAGCTTTGGCCTAGTGTATGAGCTGTTTCTGTCAGCCAGCCACATCTGAAATATTCAGATGAGTTAGCTATGCCTGTAACAGTAGAAGCACACTTGCTTTTGGAGAACCCCAGCACTGAAAAAAAAAACAAAACCAAAGTACCATTGCAGTACTGTTTTTACTTCTGCTGCTTCTTGCTACAAAATCTAAAAATGACAGCCTTGCTTTCATTACTTTATGCGTGTGAACATGTCAGAGTTGGAATGCATGGTTTTAAATCAATACAAATACAAGGTTGGTTTCTATTAGAGAAATCTGAGAAAACCTGTAAATTGAGATTTTTATTTTTCTTCATACTATGAGAGTCTTGGCTCTGTGAATGAGCAGCTGTTTGACAAAATGTTCTGAAATGTGAGAGCAGAACTGAGACTTTGTCACTCAGTGCTGCAAGAGCAGCACAACTGTTCACACAAGTTTTGGTGTGGAATTCTGGTGGATTTTTTTGTGGCAGCTTTATTCTGTTTTTTGCTTGTCCTGTGCTACTGCTGCAAGTCTGCTAGGCACCATAGGATTATGGTAATTTTGGATATACAGTCTTAGTATGTTAGGTGTGGCTCTAACTGTGAAACTGTGCCATTTAAAAACGTTTAGAGGAGGGATTCTTCTCCCCTTCAATTCCCCTGCTGTGGATACAGTGAAACCCAATACATGCATGTTACATATTCAGACTCATGCTCTTGGTTGGTGTCTGTAGGTTCTGCACCCCTGCAAATAAAGTTTCACATTTTTTATTCTGCTGTTTGTTTGGGATTTTGTTTGTTCGTTTTGGTGATGCCATCTTGCTCATAACTGAACATTATGATTAACTGTGCTGCTCCTAGATGCTTAGTACTATTAATTTCAGAGTCATCTTGGAAACACAATGAAACAGTTTTTTACCTTTTTGAACTTTGCATTGTGAGTCAAAATTGTGTTCTTCATCTGCAAAAATGCCCTTAATGCATATTTGTACTTTCAGTTGCAGCAGAATTTAATCCTGTGCTGCAGTATATCTCCTTGAAAAATTGTATTTTAAGTCTGCTGCCAGTGGGGGTGCTAACAGATGGGATATTGGAGAAATGTGCCTTTAAGTACAGCAGTGTTAAAGTTCAGTATGTTCTGTATCTCTGTGTGAAGGCACCAACTTCATGTAGGTGACCTACGGGTGCTCAGTGTTCATTCTCACCAGGTTGAGCCTCCTCCAGCAGTCTTACTCCATAGGTCCCTTCAGACTAGATAACACTCTGACAGCTGAAACTGACTGCTGCAGGTTTGTGGCAGTTAAGCTGTGTGACAGCCCTCTCCTGTAGTCTGTGCAGCAGTTGCTTTAAATCTGTATCTCCAAGTTGGTATTTTACAGATGGGTTGGACAGTGCTTTTCAAAATCAAGTGGACATAAGATCTTAATTTCTTGGTTCTGTTTTTATGATGTTGTAACACTACTGTATTCTTAAATTGTGGATCATTTGTAAGTACTAACTGAGCATTTCAAGATTCTCCTTTTATACATGTATTGCATTTTATTGTTCTTTTGCCTTTCTAGCATACATATGAGCAAAATGTTTTCAGATCTTTTTCTTTCTGTGTTTTCCTTTGCTTTTTTTGCAAAGGTTGTAGCCTTGGAACGCTATCCAAACTTTGAACTGTCAAAAGGAGTGTAAAAAATGGCAGGATGTTTTTAGAGTAGTCTCAACCATAAGCATATGGCTTCATTAAATTCTCTTTAGGAGTAAGGAGAGCATTTGCTGCTTTTGGAAGAAAATTGGCTAGAGCAGCTGTTTTCATATTGCAATTCCAAGTGTGTGGCAGGTAGCAAGAATATATTTGCAACAATTCTATGTAAAGCAATTGGTCCATTTACCTTCAGAAAATAGGTGCAGCAGACTGATGCCTCTGTTCTGTGAACTGATAGGTACTAATTAGAGCATAAACCGAAATATTTTATCATTAAATTGTCTGTATATTTTTTATATTTGGGGTAGGGGAAGCTCTGAGGGTGCTTTCCTCAACCCTGAACATTTCATATAGTTCTGGTTTTTGCCACAAAATCTTTTGGTTGCTTTTTTTTGTTTGGGTGTTCTCTTTTTTGTTTGTTCATTATACTTTTCTGATACCACAAAGTGCACTTATGACTACTGACTTGTGCTGGCAGGCAAAAGGTAGTTTTCTTCCTGTGGAATACAAAGACCTCTGGCAGAAGTGTGTCAAGCATCTGTTTGCTCAGGGTTTCACTGTGCTTGTGTGGATCAAAGTTAAGGGTGGACAGCATGAGCAAGCTTTTCATTTGCCTGGGCCTAAGCTGTAATTAGATACTTTAAGCTCTATTTCCTCCCTACCCTTCCCCCACCCTGAAATTGAAAAACAAATGTATGAGGTTTAAATGAAGGCAGTTGACTTCGTAGCAAGGAAGACAGTGTCTCACTGTAATGGTAGCTTTTATCTGTATTGATTATTATCTATTCATTCTTTTGCCTGTGAAATGCTTCTTTGTTGTGAATTAGATGTTACCATGTCTTAGCAACAGAGAAAGACTGGTGCCTGTTTTGCTAATAGGTCTGAACTCCTGTGTTAGAGCCTCTCCATGGTATATGATGTATTCTGGGGAAGACTTGGGTTCCAACCAAGCTGCTTGACTGGTTTCAGCTCTGCAGTCTATTAGGGTGCCTCCAGGAGGTAATCTGGGACAGTGACATCAAAGTGCATTTGTTTGAGATGATGATGATAAGAATGGCTTTGTTTATGAAAATGGTTGTGATGGTAGTTTGTTTTGCCCTATTGAATGAAATACTTCTGTGTAGTAGTTGTGCAGAAATTTGTACGTGTGTGTTTGCATGCTCATGTGATAGAGCAAGCTGATGTGTTTTTCCCGAAGTTGCCTTTTAGGAATAGATCTGTAATGTACTCATGTGTTGCAGAAACACATGAAACTGTCTGAACCAGACATCGTATTAACTGCTATAGCTGCAGGAAAACTTGTGTTTAATTAGAATCAATATATTCCACAATGAGAGAAGAAAATGACCTTGTATTTGGAAGGATGAGTTACTGGCATGTTACTGGCCTTGTTCCAAGGTTTTTCCTGTTAGCCTCACACTGATTTTCTTTCTTTTCTTTTTTTATTTGTTTGATTAAATTTGATGTGTCTATGGTACTTGCCTTTAAAATGCTATCTTTTTATTTTGGTGTTTTCCAGGACCATGTGGCACTAAGAGGAGCTGTTATTTAGCAGATCCACTGTAAATATTATTCTGGCCTTGGTTATCTCATACCTGCCACTGTCTGTAAGACAAACTTTACAAACTTACGCAGATACGTCTTTATCAGACCTGAGGGTCTGTTTCCAGACTCTAAGTGGAACACTTCTCTCTACCCTGTGATTTATTGTGTGTGTTCAATCTCCCTCTTGCTGACAGGTGCAGCAGTGCTACAGAGGAGTGAGGAGACGGTAAAAGGTGTGTCTTTTACAGCCCAGATTGTCCCATTTTCCCTTTGCATTGAACAAGAAATGAACATGGTATAGCTACAGTTGGTGGTACATCAGTGAGTTTTGGCAATATGTGTCACTGAAACCAGTTTCATTAAACTCCAGGCCGTGCACGTCCACTGGACAGGAACATGGTCATGTACATGTTTGTCATTCTTTTTTGATGTTTTGTAAACATCTCACAACAAAGGCTGCTAGATCATTTGGACATCTGGGCTGAATCACATCTAACCAGCTTATGTGAGCAGATGTTTCTACCCATTCACATAGTGAAATGTTAGCTGCAAAGTCCAGGATGTTCTGCCACAGAAATGAATGGCTCAATGTGGTTATGTCAGCTTTATCTGACTCTGGCTTTTTCTCATAAAGGCAAAAATGATTGCCACTTTTGGAGTCAATTTTTAAAAATTTAATTTTAGAGCTGTTGAAATACTCTACTTTTATGCTTGCTCTGTTTAGCTTTTGCTGTAGCTATAGGCTCCTTATAAGCCAGAAAAAAAAAGTAAATACTATCTGCAGATAGATCACAGATATGCCTCTCATGTCCTGTCAGTCTGTCTTTGGACCAAATAGTACACAACATGTGAAAATGTCTTTTGTTGATGATTGTGATATTTGTCTGTGCTGGTGAAGTAAATGATCAGCTTCCTTGAAGCTGGATGTGTAGTGGTGACCTCTGTGTTAAAGAGATGAAATGCCCACTAAGACAGGAGTATAAATAATCCTCATTTGGAGTTACAGTCTGCCTTGTTTCCAGAGCTTTCCTAACGTGCAGCAAAGAAAAACAGACAGGTGTTTTCGTGCTTTGTCCTGTTCCTTCCTTCCCTGACCTCCTGTGCTGCTGCTTCCCTTGAATGAGATCTTAATTGTGGTGGTACTGTAGGTAGAGCACCTTATTCCCCTGAGATAGCTTCCCACTGAAATAGCATGTGTGGGTTGGTTTTTGTGTTTGTGGTTTGTTGGTGTGGGTTTTTTAAATTATTTTTTACTTTTTATCTCCACAATACCCTGTTGTCATTGATGTGTGGTGCATTACTTGCTGAAGCAAGCCATGATTATATTCCATTTTGTATGGCAGTGTTGTCTTTAGTGCTGAATACAAACTCTGCTAGTCAGCAAGGAGCTGTTTACTGTCCACCTCAAAAGACAGAGGCATTTTTATACTAGTTTCCTTAATGTCCTGCTTGACAAACATCATCTGCTGTGTAGGTTAAAAGTCTGAATCTGTGCTCTCTGTTCTGGATACTGTCTAAACTCTGGCCTGATGATAGTAGTGTTTGCAGGAGTTGAATAATACTTCTGTCCTGTAGGCTTGCCTCATTCTCTCACTGGTGATCACCCTTCTGCAGTCTCGTAGATATAGCTGTCACAGCCAGGCTTTTCTGAAAGTGTCACTCTTACTAATCCAGTAGAATTTAATCTTTTGTACCATGAACTACTGACATTACTGAAATGAAGTTTGACAGTAATATGCTTTCCTTAAGCATTTTTATTTGCCATTTTCCATTTAAATTTGACAGACCAATAGAAGAAACTCTGGAGCTCTGAAGATTTAATCAGTCCCGGAAAACAGAATTTGGTTTGTTACATTTTACAGCTTGCTGCAGTAACTGCTGCAGTTGAAGTGTTTGCTTCATCTTCTTTAATAAATCACTCCTAAATTCTTAGAATCTTATTAATTTCCATTGTAAAACTATTGAGGGCAAGGAGTGGAGTAGTACAGAATTATAGTATGAGCCTTTCACCTGTGACATGCTGTCCAGCTCTAGATTTTGTAGTGCCTTTGCCTGCTTTAGGGCAGCAAGGTGATTAAAATGATCCTGCATTTATTTCTTGAAATAGTACCTCTTTGCCTGTTGATGACAGCAGGTGTCCCAGATTAGGCTGGATGCTTTTATGTATAAGAGACAGTGCATCTTGTTGCTTGTCAGCCTTAAAATTTATCACTCATGCAGGAGTCAAAATAATGAAACAGGATCCTCTGTGGCAGTGGGAGAGAGTTGCCCATCTGACTTTTGGCGTTTCTGGCAGCATGGGAGGCAGTGTTGGGGCTGGCTTGAGGCCCTTGCTTGCACTTGTGCTTCTCAGGAGATGGATTTATTTAGAGTACAGGGGATGCCATTTTAGAAGAGAAGCAGATATCCTGCCACTTTACCCTCCCCTCTTAATGTGTGTCATACTGTAAGATGGAGGGAAAATTTGATATTTGCTGCTGCTGTGATATTTTTGTATGTGGTGCAGTGGTATTTTTGTATGTAGTGCAGTGGTAGCCTGTGTGCAAGCTGCTAGAGGCCAGGTGGGGTGATACCATGAGAAGAGGCACGTAATTCCAACCTGACTGTATTCAGAAGACTAAGACTGTAATGCTTCTTCTGATGTTGTTTTCCAACCTTGCTTGTTAATACTGAAAGCGCAGTGGTGAAGCACTTGTGTGTCAGCCTTGGGTTGCTGCAGTTGGAAAACCTTGATGGTGAGGTGGCTGCTAGGGTGAGAGGGGTTGGGGGGAGGCATGGAGGGGGGCCGTGAATGGCTAGGAGATCTTTGCAGAGAAGAACAGTGAATGGTGGGAGATCCTTGTAGGCTGTGTTGACTTCTCAGCCTGTTAAGAAGTCAAAAACCCTAGTGTTTATTAAACTTATTTTCCTGAAAACGTGGGAATTGGCTAGATGTAAAAGAAAACTCTTTGCTGAGTGACATATAATATTAATATGTATTTTCAGTATAAGCTGAAGATAGTGCAAGCTATCTGGTGCAAATTATAATATTTGTAAGTGACAGGAAAATACTTCTTACGGTGCTATGGATCTCAGTAGGCAGTCCTATCACATTCTTTCCATTGGAGTTGCTGAAGGCTCTCTTAAGTTCTTCCTGCTAAGTAGACTCTTTTTGTGTATGAGCTGTTGTCCTGTTGCTCTACTGAGAAGAGAATTTACATGAGTCTGTTGTGACACTTCTCTTGGCTTTCTGAGCCTGGCTTTCAACAGGACCCTTTGTGTGCCAGGTAAGGTGTTGTGTCTCTCTGCTCTGCAGCTGTTTTCCCAGGCATGTGCATTGGAGGTGTAGTGGTTGATCCCAGGCTTTTATACTCTTTCCCAGATGTGGCACTGACAATTGCACTGGCATTTGTCAAAGAAGGTTAAACCCAGCATATGTCTGTGTGAGCTGGAAATGTCCCAAAGTATTAGACAGGACATAAATGCCATTGAGACCTTCTAGACCTTAGATGGAATCACTCACAAAACAGTGAGAGATTATTAGTCAGCAGCTCATCTTGGCCAAGATCTGACCAGATTTCTTAGGAGATGCTTTCTCAGAAATTGTCTTGTAAAACCTGATGTCAGAGAGGAATGACTCTTGTAGGAAATTTTACCACAAAAATCCTCTAGTAGGGAGAGTGAAGCAAGTTGTTTGCATACCCTGGGAAGTAGCAGTAGATAGATCTTAGATGCACTGTGCATTGGGAGTGATGTAGTGAACTTAGGTGAATGTCAACCAGATTAAGTATCTTGTGTACTTTATGGCAGTAATGTAAATCTTTAGCTAAGATTTTTGTTTCTTATTAGTTTGTCGTTGTCTTGCAAGCAGTTTTGAGCAGTATTTCCAAATGTTAACATTTGAGTTCTTCATTTCATGTGAACAAATAGATAAGGGTTGTTTTTCTTTCCTAGTGAAGAATGATGTCAGCTCATATAATCTGAGAGGCCCTGCAGTGTGACTGTTCTGCCAGAAGTCTTGAGGTAAGGGTCAAATGTAGCAAAGTGGCATAACTGTCTGCTGTTACCTGAATGTTGAGTTTGCCACCAATCTTTCAAAGTATTTTAGAATTAAGGAAAAAAAATTATCTTACTCATACATCTTTGAAGTGCTATGGCTCAAAGAACCTAATGATAAAATACACAATAGCCAGTAGATTGGAAATATGGAGAAGCTATAGATAATTTGATATCAATATTTTGTCTCCTGAATACCTAATAGCTTTGGGCTTTCTCAGAGAAAGTTTTTGAGATCAGTAGGTGTAGCTTATGTTGTACATTGAGGTGTGCAGTTGGCTGACCTTGCCTGTAGACTTCTCAAGCTGTTTCATGCAAACCATAGTGCAGTTTCTTTTGTGCAACTGAACAGTGAATCTGTTGTTAAAGACGATAAGCATTTTTACTAGAAGTATGCCTGCAGCCTTTAAGAAGAAAGCTTGAAGCTTGCTATTTGA
Source organism: Tricholaema leucomelas (assembly GCA_013400475.1). Classification (NCBI taxonomy): domain Eukaryota; kingdom Metazoa; phylum Chordata; class Aves; order Piciformes; family Lybiidae; genus Tricholaema lacrymosa; species Tricholaema leucomelas. The sequence continues at coordinate 122,989 of WAAF01009335.1, read as the reverse complement.
AAATCTGTCATAGTGAGGAGCATCAGCAAACAGTCCAACAGGAGACAGGTTTCTTAGCAACAGAAAATAATGAAGACTCTCACTGAGTGTGTAATGGTACAAGAGCTGTAGGAAAACAGCTAATAAATTGTTGTTAATCTGGAGTGCTGATATTCTGCTTGTGGTCTATATACTCCTAGGTAGCATGGATAACTTCTAAGAGAGCTGCAGAAACTATTAAAGAACCACCAAGCGTCTTGCTGGTAGACTTAAATTCTCAGTGCCACTCAGCACACTGAGCAGGAAATGTGAAGATCAGTGTTTCTCCATTATGAAGAAAAGATTTCTAGACTTAGAAGAAGTTTAGGGAGTAGTTTGCTGGAAAGAAGATGGTATATGAGAAGTTCCTCTGTTAATAAATAGCATTACCTAGCTAAGCTCACATTTTAGTACTGGGTGTGCTAGTTTGAGCCTAGCTAGCATGTTTTGGTGAGAAGAACTAGATGATAGGCTGTAAAATGAAAACAATGGTGAGGTCTGCGTCCCTCACAGGCTTGCTGGGATGTGTAAAGAAGAAAGGCAAAACAAAGATTACAGCACTTGCTTCTTCTCTTCGCTGGGGAGCTTTGCCTGCTGGGGAGAGCTCGTGGCTGCTGGCTGGACTCCATCTTGCTTTCTAACCTCACCCTCCTTTGCTTGGCTGCTTCACCTTGCTTTTTAACCCTTTTGGCCAAACCTCCATTCTTCCTTGGGACTGGGGTAAGGTTGAGAGGGGTAGGGGGAAGGTGAGGGGTGGTTGAGAGCCCCTCCTGGGGACTCAGGTTTCTGGGAGGGGAATTGTGTTTGTATTACCTTTTTTCCCTTGTATATTTCTGTCTATAACTGTATATACTGTAAATATCTGCTTGTAAATTGTGCTAGCTGTAAATATAAGCTTCATTCAAATTTCCAGAGCCGACTGAGTCTAGTCTGGGTAATTTCTAAAAGTGTGGGGGGCGGGGGACACCCAAACCATCACACTGGGGCACTGCTTTTGCTTTGCTGTTACATAATTTTGCATTGATTTAAGAGAAAAGCAGAGTAAATTTGAGAAAGTGTCAAGGAAGAGTGAGAAGGAGACTAATGCTTAATAATAATCATTGGTTTGTTTACTGTATTAAATCTGCCTGATTTGAAAAAAGCTCAAAGCAAATGAGCTGCATAAAAATTGAAACTTAAATTTAGAAAAAAAACCCCAAACAAATATAATTGCTTTGAATTTTTTTCTTTGCCTTTTTTTATTTTTTTAAAGCAACCCATTTATTTTACAGGCCATGTGGGGATTTTGGTTTGTTTCTTGCTTTGTTAAGTGCAGAAGGACACTGTAAGAGTTCATGCTAAACATTGACAGTATCTTCTTGAGTCCTGGCTCTGCCTGTTTGGGGTCATGCAGCAGAAACAGTGATAGAGCTGTTGCAAGGATGTTCTTGGGTTTTTTTTGTGGGTTCTGTTTGTTTGTTTTGGTTGGTTTTTGTGAGTATGTTTTAGGTTTGTTTATCTTTTGGTGATGTCATGTCTTTAGATGCCAACCACAGGTTATCAAGAGGAACAGGGAAGCAGCTAAGACCTTGAGCACCTATACAGAATCTGGTTCACAAGTAACAATAATTGCTGTATAATTCTCTGATGTATCTCTAGGCCGGAATTAAATTTTGCATATGCCTGAACTTAATCTAATTGTTCCACTGTGGCATTTGAAATACAGTATCTGCAAGTGCTCTAGAATGAGGGTATTTGATTTAAGATGTGGATGGCTGCTGATGCATCTGGAGGTCAGCTTCTCTGAGAAAGGCTTTGCATTTCGCTGTTGAGCTCTAAACCTTGAAGAAAGCACATAAATCTTGTCTTGCTTCTAGTGCTTTCATATAGTTTTACAGGTCTGCTTTTGTGTAATACTAAACCCCCTCAAGTCCAGTGTCCTAAGGCTTGAAATTTGCAGTAATACCTATCTGCTTTGTTGAGAAACTTTGAAGCAGAATCTGTGTAGTGTGCAGTTCTTTCCCTATCATAATGTCTTTAGTGATAGTGCAAACAAGATTCTTAAAAGTTAATCAAGTGCAGTAATGATTCTCTCTGCCACATTTCATTTGGCTTAAGAAAAAGCTGGTCTTAGGCTTGGCAGGAGTTAAAATCCCAGTAATTCTCATAAGAATGTTCTGCAAGCAAAGCTTCTGTTAATCCTGTTCCTGACATGCTCACACATCATTTAATGTGAAATCTGAAGCGCTTGTACTGAAAGATCTGCACCTGTGTTTTTGAATTTACAGAAGGCGGTAGTATGGGCACAAACTGATACCCTGTTACAAGCTAAAGGTCAAATGACCTTTGTGTTGTTATTATCAACACAAGGGTTGTATTGAGGCAGGAGCGTATGTGATTGATACTCTACAGCAGTTGATACTCAGCAACCTCACAGAGTGGATTTAGCAGTATGTGATTAATTGCTGCATTTGTATAAGTCTCAAACTCTGGAGTTAGTCATTGCTGAATTACTGCTAACCAAATTCTGCCTTGAAACACCTATCTGTAACAAGTTTTTGTTCTGCACTAGCTTTTTTTAGTTGCTGGTATGTATGATTTCTTTGTATATGTTAGAGAAGTGAGCAGAGTCCCTGGCTGTATAATGTAGTTTGAAAAATAGCAAAGGATGGTGAACAACAGTATAGTTATCTGGACATTAGTAAAATCAGTGTCTATGCTGTCTGTGAAAAACACTGGTAATTTCATTTGAAAATACAGTTGTGTTACTTTTCAGCCAACAAACCAACAAAACACGAGGGTTGCTGCAGTGTTCTAACATGGGTTAAAAACAACGTACCTCTCTTCTGAGCTAGCATAACGTTAAATACAGCAAACCCTCAAATCTGTTGAAGTGCTTCCCTCCGAACCTGTTTGCCTTAGGTGGTTTTGGTATGGTAAAACAATTTCTTAAGTTGTAAGGCTATTTTACTGTATTTCCATGGTGCTTGCCAAGAACACATGAGTTGCAGTGTGCTGTTACAGAGTAATCTCCTGTTGAGTTCTCTGGTACTTGGAATGACCTTTGCAGCGTGGTGTGAATTCTGAATTTTGACCCTAAACCTGTTGTATCCTGATTTGTGTGGGGTTGGTTGGGACATGCAGTTGTCCCATGGTACATGGTCTTTGACAGTTCTTCAGAAGCAGACGAGTATCTTTTTTAACTTGCAAGTTAATTCAAGGCAACACCTCTTTGTGGCCAGGGTTTAGCTGATGAGAAGGAACTGTAGGTTGTTACTTGCCACTGGCAGAATAAAATAAATGGCTTTCATAATGATGCTGCAGCAGAAAGAGCAATGTTTATTGTCAGCGACATAGCCCTACCCTTAGGTACTTCTGACTTGGCTTTCCAAGCTGTCCTCAAGCAAGCAGCCCTGCCGAAAGCTTGGTACCCTGGCAGGCACTGCAGCTTTAGAGAGGAGGTGACTTCTGCCTTGTCTCCTAATCCCAAGACAGCCATCAGTGCTATAGAATATTCTTTTTAAGGCAAAGATCCCTCATCTATCCTTACTTTCTATTATTGTGTCCTTGAAGTGAGGCTGGGAGGGCTAATAATGAGTGTAGCAGTAACTGGGCTTCTCACTGCAAGTTAGTGTTGTGGGGTTGTTTTTGTTTGTGCCTGTGTGTTTTGGTGGTTTAGTTTGTTGTTTTTTTTTCTTTCCCAAAGGAAGCCTCAGACTTCACGTCTCCAACACTACAGGAGGCGGCATTTTAGGTGAATTTTAACTACCCTTATCCTTCCCCCTCCCTAAAGCTGTTTATAACCTCTGGAAGTTGATCAGTGGATTTCCCTGACTGGTTGCCCAGCCACACAAATTTGGCTTGGGAGGAAGAGTTGGATGGAGACAGAGGGACACAGAAGTAGGTAGCATGTGGGCAGGCAACCTAAACAAGCTGGAGCCCTTGTAGCTGCAATGGAGAAGAGCAGTTACCTAGTTTGCTTCTTCCAGCTCTGTTCTGGGGATCCAGGGGATGATTTTGAAGCTCTTCACCCTGGCACAGTGATAAATTTCTGGTATGTGTCTTAAAACTAAGATGTTCACATATTCTCTCATCAGTGCACAGTTGCTGCCTAGGACCTAGGTGCTGCAAATACAGCCTAAATGTGCTGTAAATAAATAAAAGTATAGATAGAAGAGTGAGTTACCACATACCACAAGTGGAATACCGCAGGGAAAGGAGGGAAGCAGCAGTGACATGGTAACAGAACAGGTCAGAGCTGAACATGTCAAACTCTGCTGATGTCAGTGCAGGGAAAACCACATTGCTGCTTGGTGCTATTGCTACTGTACCTGAAAATAAAACTTGTCATTCATCATCTGATGATCATGTATCAGTGAGTAAGAATGAGCTGGGAAAAATGAAGATGTTTCTACTTTTGTTCCCCCATTTATATAGATGTGTGCAGACCTGAGGAAAATAGTTTCCGTGGAGTTCTTGGGCTGTGCTTAATCTTTAACCTGTAACAGGTTCTTTATGGAAATAAATTTGGAAATTTAGCTGATTTCAGTTTGAGGAGGTTTCCTGTGCATTGTACATCCCATAATTGGTTGACAGGGAAGAAGGAATACTCAGTACACCCCTGTCTCTCATAGGGAAACATGAGTGTTCAAACTTGCTGCTGAAAAAGCAGCTTACAGAAACAACAGCACCAGCATGGAGTCACTGGCATCAGCTCAAACCGTACGAAAGGTAACTGACCTTGCTTAATAATAAATCTTCCAGTAGCTGCCGTACAAATGCAATCTACATTTTTCTTATTCAAGGAAAAAAACTTGGCATTTCAGAAGGGGGCTTCACTGCACTATCTTCAAATTAGTATATGCCTGATGTAGGAAAAATTGTACAGCCTTCTACTGTTAACCAGCACAATTAGTAACAAATCCAAAGCTGACTGTGTGTAGTGAGCAGCAGAAGCAGCTCTGTGGAGTGACAGTTCAAGTGCTGGAAGCACCAGGGCTGCTATCTTCTCACTGCATCCAAAACAAAAAAGTCAAGATTATTATTGATGATCCATTTTCTAGTTGGAAGCTGTAGTTCTTTATCCCAAATGAAACTGGCAATGTGATACAGGAGAACTCAGGATGAATTTCCTGCAGCCTGAGTGTGTTACATGGTTTTAACATATACAAAGTCTCACCCTAACCAGTCTAATGGCATTCTCACTGTGTTACGACTTTGTGCAGTTGGGCGCAAGAGTGAGGAAGAGAGAGTTTTAAATGGGTGTGTGTGATAAGGCAGTTGTAATGCATGATTAGTTAGATAAGGATATTCAGAAGCACAACAGATTTTACCTGTGTTCATAAGTCGGACATGTCCTTACGTAAGTTGTAAAGCTTGAGGAAATCCCTTTTTATAGCTTTTTGTGGTTTGGTTTGGCTGTGTTTTGGTTTTGACCTGAACAGCTTTGTTTGTACAAAAAATGAGTAAATTCCACCTATGACTTTTAATTCTTTTTTTAATAGTAAACATTGCTGCAAGGTTCAACTTCTGAATTTCATATAGTCAAACACAGTACAGTTTTATTTTTGTTATTTCTCCACTGTTTTGAATAACTTGGCCCAAATTCCCTACTTCAGCAGCCTCAGGGAGGCTGTACTGTGACTTAGAAAACCGGGGAGGTTTGAACTGCAGTTGCCTGTTCTCTCAGCACAGGATGGACAGGTAACCACTACCAAGGCTTCTCATTATTAAAGTTGCAGAATGTTTTGCTGTCAGATTGGAGAAGTGCTGGTTTTCAGTCTTCCTCATACTTTTCTTCCTTCTCTGCCTAATGCGATTCATTTTTTTTTTTTTTTTTGGGGGGGTGGGGGGGGGGGGGAGAGAAAGAATAAAAGTAAGGAAGTGCTTTTGACACACTTTTAAGGTTTTTTTAAAAGGTGTACCTGCGTTTTACTGTCTTGCTTGTGCCCCTGAGAAATAAATGCTGTTCACAGTGTCTAATGGTATGTATAACTTCCAAAGTTCTGTGTATTCGGTGGGGCAGACTGAATACATGCAGCTTACAGAGTCTGCTAGTGGTGGGTAGCAGGCGTAATTATACATTGTCTTGATAGTCTGAAAAGGGCTTTTCTGCAGTATCATAGTGGTAAAATACTTTGTTCTTTATGTTTTAGGGATTCACTTCCATGTCTTCTCAGTGCCTAGCTTTTTTCTAAAGAGGCTATGTAGTTTTCGTATGGCAAGAGAGGGAAGTAAAAGTGTCGAGACAGAATTGAAAAATGTGAAATATGGAACATTGTGAAGTAGCAAGTGGGTGTTCTGTGATCTCAGTATTGAAGTAACTTCCCTGAATACCGTAAGACTCAGCTGTAAACTGTGATAAGTTCACTTATGTATAGAATCAGAGAAACTGGAAAGAAAAAGGGATGGAGTAATAGTTGAAAAGTGACAGAAGATGTGATCTAAACTCTTTAGAGGTTAGGTAGTATCATACAGCATGTTGGCCTATACTACTTTTGGGTTGCTCTATTGCTGTAATGACTATGGAAATATCATAGTATCATAGTATCATCAGGGTTGGAAGAGACTTCACAGATCATCAAGTCCAACCCTTCACCACAGAGCTCAAGGCTAGACCATGGCACCAAGTGCCACGTCCAATCCTGCCTTGAACAGCTCCAGGGATGGCGACTCCACCACCTCCCTGGGCAGCCCATTCCAGTAGCCAATGACTCTCTCAGTGAAGAACTTTCTCCTCACCTCGAGCCTAAACTTCCCCTGGCGCGTCCTGAGGCTGTGTCCTCTCCTTCTGGTGCTGGCCACCTGAGAGAAGAGAGCAACCTCCTCCTGGCTACAGCCACCCCTCAGGTAGTTGTAGACAGCAATAAGGTCACCCCTGAGCCTCCTCTTCTCCCAGCTAAACAATCCCAGCTCCCTCAGCCTCTCCTCATAGGGCTTGTGCTCGAGGCCTCTCACCAGCCTTGTCGCCCTTCTCTGGACACACTCAAGGATTTCAATGTCCCTTCTAAACTGGGGGGCAATATGTGACACTCATTCACTGTTTTTGTATTATGAGGCATTCTCACATAACTGGCAGATTATAATCTTTTGGGTTAGACATCTCTGTGATGAAAAGCTTGTATTACAGACTTCTTAGAATGCTGGGTTGGGTTTTTTTTTGTGTGTGTGTGTATTTTGTGTATATTTGTTTGTTTTAGGATTTGGCTTTTTACTTGTTAGCTTGTTTGTTTTGTATGTGTGTTGGGGAGGGGTATTGTTTGTTGTAGTTTTTGTGTATTTTAGGGGTTTTGTGTGGGTTTTCTTTAATTCTGTTTATTTTCTTGCAGTATTTGTCATTCATTCTGTTAAGAAACATTAACCATAAGTATAAATAACAGGAAGTTTAAATTCTAGTTTTCATTATTTAGAGAAGGTTTGGAAGGTTATCTGCTGTTTCTTCTTATTCATGTTTTAACACCAGGAAATCATTTTCTGGATTGCTTCTTTTCTGATAGAAGGAGACCTATAGTAAGGTATGATACTTCCATAGTGAGAGTAGAAGTAATTGTCTCCTTCATACTGACCTTGCTAAAGTAGAAGTGGCTTGAGTATGCAAATACTCCCAATGTCCTCTACTCTTTAAAGACCATGTTGTTTATTGACCAAAGTATTCTAATGCTGCCTCTGAAAGAACATCTGCTTCTCTAAGCAAATGCACATTTATGATTATATATGTCCTGAAACTTGTGTCTTAAAAAGCTTTATCTAAGCCAGCATGCTGATACTTGCTGGGTTTTTGTGTGCTCTGTGGCTCTTGGTCTCATGCAGTTGTAGTGCTGGTGCCCTGTGTCTTTACTGGAGTTTCATTCAGAAGCGCTACCATGTTTTCAATGAAAATGTAGTTAAAATAATGTTGTACTGATATTTGTGTAATGTTTTAACTGAAGTTCCTAGTCCAATTTGGGTTAAATGAAAATGACTGAGAAATAAAGGGCTTTCCTGCATTGTTCTTCCGAACCCTGGCATAGCACAGGATTCTACCGCAGGTTAAAGCTCATGGGCATAAAGTCAGACTCAAGGTGAAGCTGCCTTTCCTTTAACATAATATTTAGACAAAGTTAGGGAATCTGTGAAATGAAGACGTTTTTATGAAAAGCAAAGCTTCACCAGTAGAAAAGGGGAAAAGCATTTGTGGCTTGCACTGTAAATTCTTTACTGTAATTGTTTACTTGACTTGTTTTTCCTCAGAAGTTTTGCATGGGTGATCAGCAGATGGTATCATCACCCTTCAAGACAGGACAGGAGATACAGAAATTGCTGCAGTCAGCTGCAATTGTTCTAACATGGCAAATACCCAATTATTAAATTAAAGTGCTGATAATATGCACAGTTCTTGAATTTTGTGGTCTGGCCTACCTTTCTGTTTAGTTGCTTTAAAATTTTAAAACCACACATAGCATTCACAGGAGCCTTTTTTAGGGTACTGTCGGTGAGCCATGTGCGTAGCCTTCGTTACATGTTAGTTTTACCTGTGGCTTCTGTGGGATCATTTAAAATAGTTTTTTTTCTGAGAAAGCTAGCACCCTTGAGGTAACGGTAGCAAAAATATGCCTCTAGTTGAAATCATCAAGATATTTATCTGGAGACTGTAGTTTGGTAAAGCCACAGAATAGTGCTGTAATGTGACAAAAGTTTCCAAACATAAAACTCAGAATGTTCTCTGAGTAATTAAAATTTGCTTAAGCTAGTTTTCTTTTTCTCATTTAGAATCTCTGGGACCTACAGACAGCAGGCATATACCTGAATAGAATATTAAACAAATGCTTCTGATCTGGNCCCTACGAGGAGAGGCTGAGGGAGCTGAGATTGTTTAGTTTGGAGAAGAGGAGGCTCAGGGGAGACCTTATTGCTGTCTACAACTACCTGAGGGGTGGTTGTAGCCAGGAGGAGGTTGCTCCCTTCTCTCAGGCGGCCAGCACCAGAACAAGAGGACACAGCCTCAAGCTATGCCAGGGGAAATTTAGGCTTGATGTGAGGAGAAAGTTCTTCACTAAGAGAGTCATTGGCTACTGGAATGGGCTGCCCAGGGAGGTGGTGGAGTCGCCATCCCTGGGGCTGTTCAAGGCAGGATTGGATGTGGCACTTGGTGCCATGGTCTAGCCTTGAGCTCTGTGGTGAAGGGTTGGACTTGACAATCTATGAGGTCTCTTCCAACCTTGGTGATACTGTGATAGATGGTAATCGGTATGCCGAAGGAATTACCTTGTTAATAGATTAATGTGCTTTGGAATTTTATTAGAAGAAAATACTGTAAATAAATTATATGTGAAACACACTTACTGAGGTTTGTGGCTCTTTCATAAAAAACTTCCTTAGGGTGACTATCATGTTGTTCTACACAACATGTTCCAGCTGTCTTTTGTTTATAATCCACTAAGTGTTTTCTTTAATCTTTGGGGATTTACTCACAGTCATCAAAATAATGAGATCTTTTCAGTGTAATTTTTTTCATTGTTTCTGTACATTCCCTCATGCCTAAGTAATTTTACCAGAAGAGGCAGAGTTTTGTTTTTTCCTTAAGTTTACACTGAAATACAGTTTTCACTCTTAAAACCTGACAGTGTATAAGGTTCGTTAGGGAGCTTCTGCAGTGCTCACTTTAAAAGATCAGTTGGTGAGGCTTGGGTCAAACTAGAGCACCGAAAGTATACCTACTAACTTGCAGTGCTCGCATGGATTTTAATTTCATACTTGAGCCTTGGCTGGATTAAAAGGTTTAATTATGTCATTCATAGATTTTGGCAAGCCATGAGTAGTTACTCATGTGCACAGTGGCCTACAGGTGTTTTCCAGACTGGCAGCCAGTGGCAGTGTGTTCTGTGGGTAAGAATCAGCCCCTGCTTGCAAACCATCTTTTACCTGAGCCTTATTGCCCTGGCACTTGGCCCTGCATCTCTGTGCTTCTGTGCCACAAACACAAATGACTGATAGCCCCTTACCAAGGGGCAGACCGAGAATAAATGCACTGCCTTTGGGAGCTAATTTCTTGAGCTGAGGTCCTGCAGTGTTGAAGTCTTTGCCTCGTCCTACCTCTGTGGAAACCTGGGGAGAAATCCCAGCCAAGAGCTAGCTTGTGCTCCACCTGGCTTTTGAATCCCGAGTGGCCTCAAACACTAGCTCAGAAACCTGGAGCCACTTGTGGAGACATGGAAATCTCCATGACAGGTCACTTTGAGAGCTGCTGAAGTCTGCAGGTCAGCTAATTTGCTGCAAGGGGTTTTGTGAGCAGTTTGACACCTACACTGTAGCTATATGTTTAGATGTAAGTGCTTTGTTGTAATGAACGTACTTGTACAAGCCACAGGCTGGTAAAAGTCCTTTCTCAGCAGAGGCAAAAATGAATTTTCTTTTCCCCTTAGGTGCCTTCAACTAAAATGGATTCTTATGCCTTTGTTTGCTTTGCAAGCAGTGAGCTGTTAAGGAAGCGCATTGGGATCTGAAAATTGTGGTTAGTGATAGTGACTCTGGTGATTGATGGCCTCTTGTGGCAAACACTCCAGAATATATGAGTGGCAGTTTTTGTAATTTTTAACTCTCCACTTACATATTGAGTAGCTAGAGCCATAAAGATCATAGGGTCAGTCATAAAAGACCTTTAAAGATCATCTAGTCCAACCACTATCTAGCACTACCAAGTCTGGTTCACAGAGAGCTTTGTAACTGGTTGTGTGATTCAGTTTGCCTACTGTTTTCTCCATCAGAATGAAAAGTAGGTAGTTGTGTTTACAAGTCAGTTATGTGTTGCTACTGAAAAATGTCAAATGGGTAACAGCATAGATGGACAACAGACTTCCATGGAATCTGCTGAATCCTTGTTGGAAAAAAAAAAACATTGTGGAGTGAATCAGACTAGATTCACTTTTCTGTAATGCAAATGATGCAAAACATTCCAAAAGACCTCATTTAGTGGATTCAATGCACTTGTTTGGTATCTGCAGCTGTACTGGCAGCCACAAAGCTGTTGGAGGACAGGGCAGAAGAAGCCCTCACTGCATTTTGAAAAAAACTCTATAGATGTTTCCTTTTCTTGGAGACTTGCAATACTGAATTGTTCTTGTAATTTTGTCTGTCCTGTTTGTTTTGGGGTCTTCAGTCTTGTAAGCTTTTACTATTATGTTCTGGATCAAGAATGAAACCTTCAAATGTGCAATAGAGGGTTTTATATATTTTTTTTCTCTTGATGCTCCCTCTTCCCATGCTCATACTGTTGACTTAGTGTCACTGTGGTGACACTGTTACTGTAGTGCTCATGCTGTTGACTTAAAGAAATCCAAATCAGACCAACAGTGACTTGCATTTTAAAAACACTTTCCCATCTGTTATCCCTCAGCCTTCTAAAAGTAGATAAGTGAACAGTAGGAAGTTTATATGCTAAATGCAAACTGATGTAACAGTATTATAAGTGTGCATGTCTACAGGTATGTTACCTAGAATAGTACTGAGATAAAGGCATTGTGTGTCTGGTTGTGACTGGCTCAGAGTGGTGTGCTGTTCTTTGATATACGAAAATGAATGTGAACACGCAGTGCTTTGTTATAAATACCCAGAATATCTGTATATTTACACCTTGTGCATAATATGGCTGTTCAGTACTGCAGCAGAGTATTTGAATTAGTACAGGTACTTGTTTGTGGGGCCGGCTGGTGTTGAACCTTTCTGAGCTTTCTTTGTATGTCCAGTACCATCACAGAAAGGGTCTCAAATTTTTGCCAGAATCAATCATTAGTGCTGCAATACAAATGCTGAATGGTTTTGTAGTTGCTGGTGGACTCATGACAGAAGAAATGGACTGAGTTTTAAAGAGCATAAGTGTGCATGCATTTTATCAGGACCGGTTTAATAGTTTGGGGTGTTTTTTTTGTTTGGTTGGTTGTTGGTTGGTGTTTGGTTGTTGGTTGGTTGGTTTTGTTTTAAGTGCAGCATCAGGATCTTGGCTTATTGAATAAAAATGTATCAGTTCTTATTTCTGTCAGAAACAATCTGTCCTGGTAATCTGGGAAATGAAAGCCAAACTTTTAGGGGGGAGGATTTATCATCATTCTCGTGTCGAAACTTGCCCTTCAGGTTTATGTAGGTGATTTCAGACCTTGTTTCTTATCTCTTCACAGAAAGGGCATGTTTCTGACAGCTCCCCAGCTCCAAGGGTGTGAGGGAGGCCTGAGGGTCAGCGGGCATATACGGTGAAAACAGGGGTACCACCCTACCTCTCCGACCCCTGCCCCCTAAACAAGTGGGCTGTGGTGGCTTCATGGTAGTTGCAGGAACACTGGGGACTTGTGGAAAAACAAAACAAATAATGATAAGCTCAGTTTATTACTCTGTTTTGCTTCAAGGCTGGAATGGTCCTCAAGAAACTTCACAGAAAGGGGACAGTTTTGACTTGGGGACATGCTATATGTTCACCCATGCTTTATCACTTAAAGACTGCATTCTCCTGTGTTACATGTTAGATATGTATGAAGGGCTACTCGGCTTGTGTTCATTGACGTTTGGATCTTTGACAGTGCTGTTGGACACCTAGGTTACCTTTTTTTTCTAAAGCACCTACGCTTGTTAATTTAGGAACAGAGGTATTTTCGTGAGTGCCACTAGTTGCCAGTAGGCATCTTGAAATTGTCATTGTCAGTGAATTGTTAACTTAGGCCCATGAGCCCAAAAAGAAATGAGAAGCTGAACAGTATCTTTTTATTGTGAGAGTGGTAGGGGAAGATGAGTTTGGAATTTTAGGGACTTTATTTCTTGAACAGTTTTTTACTGCAGTGTTGTGTTACTATCACAACCCACATTCAATATCTAGGGGAGTTCAGTGAGGCAGAAAGGGATCCTAAAACCCACTTCCCTCCCCTGGGCAGCTCTTGGATTCTCAGTTTTGGGATGGTTTGATGTCCACGTTAGCAGAAGGGCATGGTGACCCTGCAGCTGTGGTTGAGCCTCTCTGATCATCCATGTAGTTTTACATTAATACTTTGCTTCTATGCAGTCATGCTGAGGACCTATGAGAATGACTATAAACCCTGGTAGTTCAAAAACTGCCTTGTCCCAGGCCAAAGTTAGCTTTCTTAAAGAAAGATAAAGCAAGCAGAAGCAACCCATGTGCCCCTTCTCCTTGCTCTTTGGGTTTGAAGTCTAGCATGGTATTTCTAACAATTTACCCATTAAAAATCTGAAAAACAAGAATTCAAACCTCCTATTTGACTTGTAATCTTTGCTGGGAGGGTAAGTATCATAATTTGTCCTCTTTGACCCTCCAAAGTAGTGCATGTTATTAAAGAACAGGAATGCACCAGAGTTGGAAGGGCCCACTAGAGATAGAATAGAATAGAATAGAATCAACCAGGTTGGAAGAGACCTCCAAGATCATCCAGTCCAACCTATCACCCAGCCTTATCCAGTCAACTAAACCATGGCACTAAGTGCCTCAGTCTTTTCCTGAACACCCCCAGGGATGGTGACTCCACCACCTCCCTGGGCAGCCCATTCCAATGGCATTGGGTCATTCAGTCCAGCAGTAAGCTGGAACATCCTCCAACTACATTGCATTGCTCAGAGCTCCATCAAACCTGACCTTGAATGTCTCCAGGGAGGCAACCTCCACCATCTTCCTGAGCGACCTGTTTCAATGCTCCACTACCCTCATAATAAAGGATTTTTTTTCGAATGTCCAATCTGTAATTCTAAGTATTCCATTGAAGATTATAAATCTTCTCTGCTCAAAGCTAAAGCATTGGTTTCCTTAGTGTTATTTGATGGTGTATTTGTCTTGCAGAATCAGCAAAGAAATGTCTGTCTTTATAGAAGATTACAGCCTAAACCTGGGAAATTCAGTTTCCTCAATTTTTTTATCTTCTTACACTATTCATGCACTTCCTCCAGCAGGCTTTGTGGTGGAGGTAAAGACCACATCAGATGACCTTAAAAAGATTAATCTAATTTGTAAGTACGTGGCAACTACAAAGTACTTCTGTTACAGTTTGAAATGTAAATGGTCCCATGTTCATGGCCACTGGTCTGCTAGCTTGAGATTTTAACTTACCTCAGCAGAATATGAGCCTATATGTATTGTAGAACAAGAAAAAGATGATAAAATTATCATGAGACAATCTGAAAATGACACTCTGTTTATAGTTTTGAAAGGGTGAGCACTGAAGCAAAGGATATAGTCAGCCTGTCCTTACCAGTCTAAAATAAATGAACGATAGTTCATTTAAATAAAACTCAGCCATCAAAGGTAAATTGTGGACTTATTACTACAGAATTTTGATGACTTAAAACACAAGCATTGCTAGGTGTTGGGTTTCTTTTTGTTTGTTTTGGTTTTGTTTCCTTTTTCCTGGTTTTGGAGAGAAAACTTTGGGCAAATTGAAAAAATTAAGTGTAAGTAAATTCATAGTTGGAGTTCTGTGTGGTTTTGGTTTTTCTTCATATATGAAGCCGTAAAATCTTTGTGATCAAATGAATAAGCACTGAAGCAGGTCTATAACCTGTTAAAGCTTTCAAATGCCTTTGAAGAGTGTCATTTTGGGAGAACTTGCAGTTTATGTCCTCTGATGGATGAATACTTCAGCCCTCCTCCTTTTTTCTGCTGGAGGAAGCAGTCAGCTCATAAATTAGCCTAACTCAGTATAGAGCTTCGTATCACTCATCATAGTAACTTACAAGTTTTTGCTCTTTGTGAAAGAGAACAAAATAAACAAAACCGGAAACAACCCCAAAATCCCAAACTAAAAATCGCAGGGCAGGCTGCCTAAGAAACCTGCTGTGTTTTTTGGTTCCTGGTGGTGGGAATGGACGATGCCTTTCAGTTTTCACTTAAGGCCAGGCCCTCCTTTGCTGTTTTTGGACACTGAGTGGTGTGTAAAGTGATTTCATGGAGAGGCAGGGAAGTATCTATGGCTAGAAGGAGGACCTGATAACAAAGGAATGTAGCCTTTTGTCTGGCTGCCTCGTTGGGGCTTGCATCACCAGTGGTCATGTAACTGCACACTGCTTGTGTTAGGGAGGAGTAAGTGGCAGAAGCACGGATGGGAGCATAAACGCAGAGTAGGTGAAGAGTTGAAAGAGAAGATAACCCTGGAGAGAAGAATGAAGTGCGATATAAAATGGGAGGAAAACAGTGTGGGCCCTAGGTATGCCTGAGAAACCGTGACAGGATTAGGCCATGAGGGCCGAGGCCTGTCTGGCTTTCTGCAGAGAGGCTGGGTACACTGTGATGCTAACAGTCATTTCTTGGCCTTTGCAGGGATCCCATTTAGAATGCCGCTGGCTGCGGCCGGCTCGGCAAATTGTCTTAGAGTTTTAACCTTCACAGAGAAGATAAAGATAGGTCGATTTAGCAATTTCTGTAATACTGAGCAGAATTCAGAAGTTGCACAATACAATTAAGTATTTATTAGAAGAAAAAAAATATTTCAAAACTGGGGTTGCAAAACTGGATATTTCCTAACTTTGACATTCCAGAATTTAGATAGGCTTGTGCAAGTATTGCGCATACAGGATAGACACTCGAATCCAGCTTTACTGTGGGGACTGGGGAAGAAGATGCTAACTTCTGGGCTTTTGAGCTTGTTTTTATTACTTGTCAAAATATTAATGTGGTACTGATAAGAATTGTTAAATTGACATCTGTGAAAGATTAGATTTTAAGTTCACAAATACCTCTTTGTGTTTACTTTGCCTCTGTGTCCTGGAGATTGAGAAAGATGGCAGTCTTTTTTCCCATTCCCCCCCCCCCCAACACACACATTCTCTTACTGCAGGGCTAATATTCTGTGTGTTTTCTGAAAGGCGAGCTGGAACACCGTTCCTTTGATCCTCACTAATGTGCGAACCAGACACATCGCAATTTTTGTAACAGTCAAGATATGCCATCCTAACTCCTGGCTTTCATAATTTGTGCTGGTATTCCCTATTAGCACTTGGACAGCATGAAATTTTTCTAACAGTTCTGATTTTCTGTGCTTTAAGAGAGCAGAAACTTGTCTCTTCCCATTTCTTGCCCTGTGCACTAAAATCGAGCATTTAAAGGGGAATGTTCACAGCTCTGGACTTCCAGCTGTGCTCTGCCAGAATGACAGGAGCTCTGATTGTTTCTTCGTCTATAATTGCCCTGGTTTTAGTCACTGTAAATACAAGCATTATGGGAAACTCATGCAAATAGTGCACATGTTATTGTGCTCCAGTTTGTCACTATACATAGATCTGAAATCATCAGCAGCAGGGTGCCTAAATTAAATTTACTGTTTTAAATTTACCTCAGAAAATTTTCAGTGGGTAGAAAGGCAGATATGTGGTCACTTTAGAGTTTAGTTATGTCAGTAAACATTCCAGGTTTCTTTCTTTTTCTTAAATGTTCTTCTCTGTGAGAAAATTGTGGTGCATTTTTAAGGAATACAGCCTAAAGCATTAGGAGATCTAACTTTTCTGATGTGCAAAGCGCTCAAATCTAAAGCCAGTGAACACTGACAGAACTGAGAATATTAGAAAATTAGGCTATTGTCTGGGCCTTTATTCCTCACCCCCTTCTACTCCTTGCATTATATAAAACCTGATTCATATTCTATTATGTATGTCTTTCCTGTGGATGTCAATGAAGAACTTACTCCAGACAGTTTTTAGCACAGGGAAGTGAAGTGGTGGTGAGAGTAATTAAATGGAAGTCTGAATTAAAGAACATGGTTCTGCCTGCTCTTTCATCTCTATTTAAATGAACAGAAATGAGAATGAAAATGTACCTTGCACTGTAGTCTGTCTCACTCCCTTTTTTTCATATGTACTGTTTTAGACAAATATCCTGCAAGTCAAACTTACTATGTGAAAAAAGGGCCTCTCTTGCAAACCTGTACAGTGGGAGTGAAACAACAGATTTCTGCTTTGTGTAGCCAGAGCAATACTATGGCCACAAAGCAAAACTGACACTAACCCGACCACACATTTTGTCTTACTGAGAAAATGGTGTAATGTGTTTCAGATTTTGTTGTCCTCTTGTGTTTTCTGAAGTAGGTAAGGTAGGCCAAAGACTCAGGCTTTTCCTTTACAAGGGCATAAATTGGCAAATCCTATTTTAAAATACGGAGTAAATCCACAGGACTCTCTGCTCTGGAGACATCACTGCTGTATGGTACTGTACATAAATGATTCCTTATTGTTAGGAAAGGTACTGAATAACAAATGAAGAGGCCACATCTTGAGTACTGTGTCCAGTTCTGGGCTCCTCAATTCAAGAGAGATGTTGAGATACTGGAACATGTCCAGAGAAGGGCAATGAAGCTGGTGAGAGTCCTGGAACCCAANCAAGAAGAGACTGGATGAGGCACTTAGTGCTATGGTCTAGTTGACTGGATAGGGCTGGGTGCTAGGTTGGACTGAATGATCTTGGAGGTCTCTTCCAATCTGGTTGATTCTATGATTATTATGTGGAGCTTTTTCGGTAAGAAAAAGTGGCATGAAAAAAAACAAACCTGTCAGTGTATAGAACTAATGGCTCAAAGGTAATTCTTCAAATTTCTGGTTTTGCCTTAGTATTTCCATTAAAATAAAACTGCTAAGCTGCTTTTGAACTTCACTATTTTACTGTTGTTCACTCTCTAAATGTTGCCTGTGAAGCTGTTTGCCTCAGAACATGTTTGTGTGTGATAACTTTCAAGTGTGAGGAGTGGGCACTTCTTCACGTGTTGCAGGGCAAAGCATGGAATTGCTTGTATCTGATGATGTACCAGCATAGAGGAAGGATTCAAGACAAACAAGCCCAGTAAGCTTAGCTGAAAACTAGTGCTTTAAACAATAAAATTGTTTATATGATCTGGTATGAACAGTTGGATCTAATTCAAAGTGTTTACCAAAATGAAAAGGAAAAAAAAAAAAAAA
>WAAF01009335.1:78438-105072 GCA_013400475.1 Tricholaema leucomelas | reverse complement strand
GCCAGGCTGGATGAGGCCTTGAGCAACCTACTTTAGTGGGAGGTGTCCCTGCCTATGGCAGGGGGTTGGAGCTGGATGATCCTTGAGGTCCCTTCCAACCTAAACCATTCTATGATTCTAAGTTTTGGTTTTGTGTGGGTCTTTTTCTTAGTAGACAAAAGATCTGTAGTGTTGGGTATAGTGAAATTAAATCTAGTGATGTTATAGAATTGTCTGACTGTGGTACAGCTATTGGAATATTATACAGTGAAACATAAGCCATGGACAGGCAAGAGGGCACAAGTTCATAAGTACTGATAGAGGGTTGGAATGACCTTAGAGAATGGTGTAGCAAATATAAACAAATGTAAGGCTGGAGCCTGTGGTTTTCGCCTATCTCTGCTGACAGATTGCTTAGACACAGTGTACATGTTGCTGAGAGAATAGAGAGAATATGAAGGATGTCTGCGCTAATTAGTGTGTAGTCCTAACGTAGTCCTAACGCAAGTGTATGCAGCCAGTTAGAGTCAAACATGATCTGTAATCCTGTTATGTAGCCTTCTGATAGGAAGTATATAAACCCATGCTTGGGGTGCAATAAATGGATTTGGAACTTGCTTATGTTAAGCCGTCTCCCCGTCTCTTCTTCTGTACCCGTGGTATTGAGCCCTGTGGCACTGTAGGAAATCTATTTTTTTTTTCACCGTGCCTGTGATATTTAGTAAAGCAGGCATAAAATCTTCTAATACGTTTGTCCCTCATCTACTCAACCACTTTACTTATTTGTCTACTAGCAGATCTCAGAGATGCCTTGCATTTGCCTGCTTAAAACTGAAGTCTCTCCCTCACAAGAAGCGTATCAGCATCACATTCACACTTAGCGACATTCTTGCTGCAGCTTCACCTTTGTTTTTCAGTTTTGAAACTCTTCTCGTCAGGTCTCTTGAATAGTACTAAAAATTTTTGTAACTCTCCCTTGCTCTCATGCTGGACAACCTCTAGCTGTTAACGATTTTCTTGAATTACATTGTGTCTCTTAATAGCATCATATTAGTGTCTTAATCAATGCACAGCGTAACTCTAGCACCTTCAGTGCCCTGCCGCAGAGGACAAGATGCTTTTCTCTCCACCCTGCCATGGTACAGCCCTCAATATTTATCCTTATGCACTAACCCAGTTGTTGATGAATGTACTTGCTTCTGCTGGTAGTCTTGACCTAAGGCTGGTTGTAGGAAGATGGGAGCAGTGGAGACTGATGGAAGATGATGTAGAAAGTAGTGAATCATTTTTTCAGTTGTTGAGGATAGAGCCCTTCCTGGCCCTGAGACTAGTGGGTGGCTCAGAGACAGTGAATTGCATAGGACTGTCTAGTAGTTTTAGTATTTAAGCCTTTTCTCCCCTTATTTCTGTGTGCAGTGTGTTAGCTTATTTCTGTAGCTGTATTTTTCTCTACCCACACAATAATAGCATGAAAAGACTGTTCTAAAAATTACACTTTTGTTCCCAAAGGATTGGAAGTGCAGCAGGTTTGTGAAGCAAATGCTTGAGATTAATGCTGCTCTTCTTACGTCCTTTGCTTCTGAACTTGGTGATTGTTGCCTTTCTTGTGTAATTTATTGGAGGTCAATTTTTATTTGATTTACAGTAGATGTATTGCAAGATCTGTTCATACAATGTGCTGTTTTAGGCATTACTCAGTTTACTTTCTCTTCTACTTCTTGTTCCCCTCCTCTCTCTACAGCACCATTTATTTCTGCAACGAAACAGAAGGATGTGCTTGGTTGCACTTCTCAGCAGCTCTGCAAGCCTGTGGAGAGTGTGGGCTGTCTTTGTATGCAGCATCCTGGAAAATGCTCCTTCCCTTGAAGAAGTAATCTGCTGAAAAGCACGTACTCATACAGTTGTTCCAGCCTGCCTCACCGCTCTCAACGTCTGAAATGCCTGCTCTCTAATATTCCTTGGGGTTTGCATTTCTTCTGCTGGAGACACATTATCTGCTGCAGTTATCCAAGGAACCCTGAAGAGCAAGGACCTTGAAAATGGCTCTGTGTGCTTTTTATGCAGTTTGGGGTTTGTTACTAGATGTGGCAGTAGCGTTTGGCCCAGTACCAAGGATCACTTGGGAACACAGAGGTAAGATGAGAAATCTGAGTGCTATATGGGACATTACCACAGCCTCAGGGTTTCTGTGGGATCTGAAACTTGTTGAGGCCATGCATTCTTCCAGCTTGGTCAGGTGTTGCTGGCTGTGCTGCACGTATTGTGAAGTGCCTAGGACCAGAATATTTGAAAGTGACTCAGGCTCTGGGTTAATTCAGATCCTTCAAAGAGTTCTGAAAATGTAGCTTTTTAAAGGAGGAATTTTGAATTTGACTTTCTCAGCTGAAGAGTCTTGCAGCTGAAGCTTGCTTCAAGAGAAAAACTCAATACATGTATTTTATTTAAATCAAATATTTTTATTCTGAGTTTGAACATGGTGGCAAAATGTACCTCTCCAGCTAGTAAACTTTTTTCTCTTATTTTTTCCACACTAAGATGTATTTTGACACTAAACCGTCCTGTCCACTAAACAAATCACAAGGTGAAGATACAGATTTGGCCCTGTTCTGAAAGCATTATATGGTGCTTAGAGTTGAAACAATGCTTCACAGAACACCATTCTCCCTGCATTTGAAGTTGCAGAAAATACCCCTAACATCCCAATACCACTTAACAGAGAAGTAACAGGGGATTAGAGGAACCTTTAGCTTTTTGTTTAAAATTTAGCCTGAATCTGAAAAAAAACAAACAAACAAACAAAAAAAAATCCAAACAAAAAAAAAAATCTAGAGAAGGATCTCAGAGTAGTTACTTGGTGCTCTTTGGAAATGCCTTTCGAAAGGTTTTGTGTTTGGGTCCTCCTATGCTTCTAATTTGCAGTGATTACTTAACCAAGTGTGCTGTAACCAAACACAAACAAATATATGGGCAGTAGGTAGCCTGAAATAAGGGTGTTAAATATGGAGCAGCCATAGTGTAGGAAAGGATAGTAGCAACAAGCTGATTTGTGAGATGAGTGTGTCATCAACACAGGAAGTTTTTTTCCTGTTTATTGGCATAGCAATTAGTGAGTTGCTGATGTAGCTCTTCAGAAAGAATGGTCTAGACAAGGCTTGTAGTTCCTGCTTAAACTCCGTGTTGCTCCTGTCTTGTGTAATATTTAAAATCTGGCAAGTTGCTGTTTTGATGGTATTATGCTAATGGACTGCAGACCCACGTCCAGATTGCTCAAAATAAATTGAATTTATTTTCTGTTCTTCCTATTTCTCTCTGACTCTGTTTGCAAAAGACTCTTGCGTTTAAATATGGGAAGCCTGTATTGGATAGGAGGTGGGTATTTGTATTAGAGGAGGGATGAACTTGTCGAGTTTTATGCACCATTTCATCCATTTGGGGAACATTTTCCTGCCAGGTAAAATATTTTAAAATCACATGCTTGAGAATGTAGTTTAAAGTGGAATGTTTCTTAAGTACTGTTGTTGAAAATGTGCAATTTCCAACGTTAGAATTGGGAGAAACAATACATTGTTCTCTGCCTGTATCATAAAAAGCCAATCTTGTGGTGGTCCTTTGCACAAAATAGTCTCACAGGCTTTCAGTCATTTTTCCATTGTGGTTGTACAGGCAGAAAAAAATATTCTTGCATATTACTCATGTTGTGTCATTTTTCTCCAATCTACTTTGTTCCAATCTGGATGCTTCCTCATTCCACTGCCCTTGTGTCTTCATGTTATTTCTTTCTACTATGTGTGTTGTCTCTGATTTCCACTATTATGTGGTTTTTGTCTCTGATTTCCACTTAAATCATTTTAGTGACCCTTTTTGCCTTCTGTGTCTTCTTTTTCCTATGGTAATACACTGAAGATTTGTCTTTTAAGATGCAGGATTTTTTGAGAGACTTGTTTGGGGATGTTGCAAGGGACATTGAGGCCAACCTAATTGTCTGCAGTAGGTGGGTACGTGGAAGGGAAAAGATGAGGAAGGACCTGACATTGGGTGTGTAAAATGGAAAGTTGAAAAAAAGGGAATTAGCAGGTAGGCCAGAAAAACAGGAAGGAAGATGTAGGTTACAGAGATCACTACAAGAGGAAATATTTAAGCATTTCAAATTGAACAACGAAACAGGAACCAGTAATTTTGATGCTCACAGAAGGGTTGGGGGTTGGAAGGGACCTCTGAAGATCATTTAGTCCAGTATCTGTGCTAGAGCATGATCACCTAGGGAAATCACACAGGAACATGTCCAGGTGGGTTTTGAATGCCTCCAGAGATGGAGACTCTGAGTCTCTAGCAAACCTGTTCCAGTGCTCTGCCAGCCTCAAAACGAGTGTTTTGTTTCTTAAGTTTACATGGAACCTCCTGTGTTCCAACACTGGCCCGTGCCCTGTTGCTGGAAACCATCAAGAAGAGTCAGCCTCCATCCTCCTGACACTTGCCCTTTAGATATTATCAATCATTAATAAGACACTTCCTCCCACCGCCAAGTCTACTCTTCTCCAGGCTAAATGCACTCGGCTCTTTCAGCCTTTCTTCATATGATAGATGTTCAGTCCCATAATCATCTTAGTGGCTCTCTGCTGCATGCTATTGAGTATCTCCTTGTTGTGATTGAACTGGGGAGCCCAGAACTGGATACAGTATTTGACATGAGGCCTCATTAGGGCAGAGTAGAGAGCCCACAGCCTCTAACCCACAGCCTGCTAACCACACTCTTAATGCATCCCAGGATGCCATTTGCTTTCTTGGCCACAAGGGCACATTGCTGTCTCCTGGTAAATTTCTTGCATACCAGGACTCCCAGGTCCTTCTCCACAGAGCTTCTCCTCAGCAGGTCACACCTCAGCACTTACTGATTAAGATGTTGATGATGGGAGCTGCTGTTTTTACTGAACCAAGCTTCTGAGGGGTATCTTGTCTGTTGCATGGGTTGTGCAAACTAACCTTTGTTGTTTTCAGGATAAACAGCAGCTATTAAACAACTTAGAAAAAGGAGACATAGACTTGACCCTAAGTCACTGTGTTTTCTTTCATTTCAACAGAGGTCCAGCTCATACATTTTCATGAATCAGAAGTGTCAAACTATTCAACCTTGCTGCTAAGTGAAGACAAGGATGTTCTATATGTTGGAGCCAGAGAGGTGATCTTCGCATTAAATGCAATTAATATTGCTGAGAAGCAGCATGAGGTATGCATTTTAATGCATTTTCTTCTATGTACTAATCATCATCCAAGTTTGATATGATTTTTCTGAGGTCACTACTGCACTGCACTTTAGGTGGTAGGTACCTAAAGAAGAAAATACTCTGTATGGGCTACATCTGTGTTACTTCTGAAAGATGCTATGGGGTAAAACATGCCATCAGATGAGATGAATAAGTGAGAAGTTGGATGTAAACAAATAATTAGAGGTCTCTCCAGGTATTTTCTTCTTTGGGACAGGATGCTATACTGGAGGGACTTTGAGTATCATCAGTAATGGTGGTTCTTACACAATTTTTTGTATCAAGAGTGGACCATCTCCTGTTAACCTGAATCAGAAAGTAACATAACCCAGAACAGGATGAAAGTTTTAGTGGCAGACTTCAGACATACATTAAAAGAAATTAAGGTCCTATCCTTTTTGTTTCAGCTCCTGTTCTGTGTTTCTAGGTGTGTGCACAGTAAGTGGTGGCACAGACATGTCTGATCCAGCCTGCTTGCAGATGTACTCTGGATGTGCTGAAGCTAGCTTCTAGGAGTAGATTAGCCCATGCGAAGATCTGCTCACATTGTGTTGTTTCCAATTCTTCTAAGACTCCTGCTTCTTATCCCATCAGCAGCACAGGCTGACAGAGGTGTGGCATGGAGTCCCACTCTGGATATTTTGGAAGATACTCATAGAGTTTTTAATATGAAGAACATGTTCATGGGTAGTGGGCAATTTCACCAGCTCATCAGTACACTCATACAGCAAGTTCTCACTGTCAGACGCTTCTCTGTATAGTGCGCATTGGTCTTTGACCCCCCTTCTCTCAAGTGTTTTTCCTTCAAGTCTGAATGAAATTGAAAAGTGATTAAAACAGCAACAGTTGCATTGCCTTAATGAATATGGTAATAGACATCTCATAAGCAATTTGAGGAAAACATGATTATGAACTCAAAAGGTAATGACAGTGGTTCAACCCCACTTAAGGCACATGCATTTGGAAGTATCACCTCAGCAGTAAAGAATTGCTTTGAATCTTTGGAAGCTGTTTGCAGAATGACTTGCACTTGCTGCAGATAATTTTAGGATTGCCTTTTATTGGTGTATTATTGCAAGTTTTTCAGACCTGGCATTGAATTTAAAGTGCTTTGAATGTGCCTTTTTGTTGCTTGTTTTTTTCCCACTTAGTTACACTGGAAGGTCACAGAAGATAAAAGGGCCAAATGTGCAGTCAAGGGCAAATCAGAACAGGTATGTGCCTCTATTGAACTTTGAGGAAGATGGTGCACCTTTCACTTCTACTTTTAACATTGCTCCTCTTGAAGGACTCCAGCTATTTGAATGTAAAGTTTTCAGGTAGTCACTTAAATTCTTTATCTTGACCTTTAGAAACTTCGGCAGGCTTAGTGGCTTTTGGTTGTTTGCTTGCGTGTTTTATTTTTAGTTCCTTATTTCTTGCTGGTGAATATTTGAAAATCTTCATGCACCTTGATGTGTGCTTATGTTACAAGTTTTTGCCATTAAAATGATAATCCAGTATTAATTTCACTGAGCTAATTAATAGCACACATCTCAGTTTGTTATTGCAATAACTGCTACACAGCATTTGGTTTTGCAAAATGACTGACAAATTTGTTTGCCTTGCTTTAGGGCATTTGTTTGTTAGACCAGTGCTGTTACATTGTCACGAACTACATGTGGTGCTCAGCAGGTGTGCCCCTGGCAGCAGCACCTTGCTGATCAGTGACTGCTCAGACAACTCCTTGGAACTTGAGCAGTCTAATCTCTTGCTAGTTCAGCAGTGCTGGCAGCTCAGCAACAGGGATCCTTCATTGTTTTTGGGAACCATGGACTACTTGCAACAGCCAGTGCTCAGGCTGGTGTGCTCAATTTCCACTTCTGTTGAGTTGCTTTACTTGAGGTGGTTGTCTCTCTGTGAATGTACCTTTCCTCTTGTATTAATTAATGCAATACGAAATTAATAATCGGTTATGAATTGTGACTATTAGTTTCTGTATGAATATTATTTTTTATTATTAATATTTAAGTAATCGAGAAAAAATCCCTGAGGTTCTTTAGATTTTCAGTCGACAAGAAGCAATTGCATAGAATTAAACAGTTTAAACAATCAGAACTCGGAAAACAACGTGAGAACAGGAAAAATTCTAACTAATACCTGTGGAGTCTTGGCATTCACTCCAGCATATGCTCACGACACCTTTGGTCCCTGAGTAAGTCTTCTGTGTGAAAGATGCTTTCAAACTCGGGGTAAAATACAAATATTTCAGGCAGAGGAGGAAGGAGATGCTGCTAAGCCACTAGTGTGAGCTGCATACACATGGCTGCCTGCTAACGAGCTGCAAACGAGGAGATGCTCTGTGCGGACAAAGGCACGGTGCAGAAAGGCTACTGTAGAAAGGCTAATGTAGAAAAGCAAAAGGTGGAAAGGCTCGGTTTCTAAATCATCCCCCTTTCTGTACTTCATTTTGAAATCTAACTGGCCGATAGACACTAGCACCATTGTTCTGGCCAATGAATTCAAAGCTTCCTCCCTCCTTTGACTTCGCAGGCACAAGACAACTGACACGAGGTGCTAAGCCCCCTAACTCTCAAGGCTTTGCTGGGGTGAAACTCTTATTGTTTTGGCATCTACTTGCTCCCGGTCCCCGCACGACAGGATGAGAAGAGCCAGGGTTAAAC
The DNA here is from genome assembly GCA_013400475.1 of Tricholaema leucomelas. Taxonomy (NCBI): domain Eukaryota; kingdom Metazoa; phylum Chordata; class Aves; order Piciformes; family Lybiidae; genus Tricholaema lacrymosa; species Tricholaema leucomelas. The sequence goes on along the minus strand of WAAF01009335.1, from coordinate 97,169 downwards.
CTGCCCAGCAGAACTTATGCCCTACCAGGACACTGCTATGTAGTGCATTTTATTTAGTGATAGAGTAGGGTGAGGGTTTGCTGGGCAAAGTTGGTTGTCAGTCAGACTTGTAGCACAACTTTGTAAATGGAAGTCTACGAGCCCTGTGAATACAGAAATCAATCCTGTTGTATGCTTGTGAAGATTTGATTCGCCCTTGGAATACCTTAGGTGCTGCATCTAGGGCTGGCAAACATCCTAACTTCATGGGGCTCATGGAGGAGGGAGTGGGCACACTCGGCTTTGGCTCAGCCATTGACTGACAGTCATCAATGCATTATCCTAACATCAGGTGTGGTGGGCCATTTCCTCCTTATCTGCATGTTCAAGAATGTTATTTGTACTCCCCAGGTTCAATTGGGGTTGCTAATAATATTCATGAACAACCACAATGAAGTATGAGATGTGGATTTCTTGCATGTGTGTACGGTTTAGTGAGCAGTGTGTGTGTTTCCACCATTTCTCTGCAGAGGTTACTGTTGTTAGAAGAGATATTAGACCTCATATGTAGGTACTTTACCAGAACTCTAATGAACTTCTCTTCTTTACTTTTTTTTTATCCTGCCTCTAGTGATTCATACATTGCCAGGTCTGCTTTTTTTAAATGGTTCCCATAACTATTTAGTAGTCACATTTACATTGTAGGTGTGATGTTTTGTGTAGTACAGTACTTTCAAAACAGTTAAGGTATTAAGCCACTACTGCTATTTCTTACACATGAATGGGCAGTTTTCCTTCCCACCCTAGTGCCTACAAAAAGCATTTATGCAGCTGTTTGAGGATCTCATCTGGCAGAAAACTAGTTTTATTCTTTTCCACTGCCAGTTTTCTGCCAAACTGAAGTGACCATATAGCCACAGAAATATCTTGTTTGACTTAGAAGAAGGAAGGGTAAGGATAATGCATATACTTTCAGTAGTGTATGGAACAGGGTTGAGTCTGGCTGTGTACCAGCAAGAGTTAAGAGATGTTGTTTATAGTGGGCTTTCCTTCTAAGTGTTTAGGGTTGTTTTTCTTGGTTATTATTTATGCTATTCTTTATTCAAGGCTTTGCTCAAATTCCTTGTTCTGTTCCAGAGCTAAAAAAGTATTAAGAAGCTTTCTTGGATGAAAGAGCAGTTGATATATAGGACTGAAAAAAAAAGCACCGACATAAATGACAAAGCTTTTGAATGGTATTGGAGGTTTCTCTTCTAAGAGAAGAGACTTACATCTAGACTCAGAAAGAATGACCAAGTCTAAAACTTGATGTTTAACTAGTTATTGGTACGAGTCAGATATCTTTGGAGCTAGTGCTTTTGTGGAACAACTTGAGATGCACTCTGCTAAGTGTATGGTGCTTGGTCATGCAGTACACCTTGTAGGTATGCTGAAGCAGATGTGCACTACATACTTGGCTGTAGGAAATGAGGTGCTGCAGGACTAGAGCCCCTGGAGATTGTAAGCCTTACTAATGTGGCATAAGTAGTAGCGACAAACGAGCTGACAGCAAAACTCTTAACTGGATATTTGTATTGGGATGTGGAAGCTTTGATTTCTCATGTTGGTACTTTTCTCATCCTCTGTTACAGACAGAATGTCGCAATTATGTGCGTGTCTTGCAGCAGCTGAACGATACTTTTCTCTACGTGTGTGGAACTAATGCGTTTCAGCCAGCATGTGACTACCTGGTAAGAATATACATATGTTTTGACCTACTAACAACTGTTACTTAAAAGCAGCAGATTTAAGCAATGTTTACTGCCGTTGTGAAAGGCAGTTGTAATTTCAGTACTGGTTTATACAGCATTTGGAGCATTTACTCTGTCCCAGAGCAATGATGAATATGGAAATAAACTGTACTGTTCCCTTCTCAAAGCCTCCTGAATTACTGATTGGTCTTGTTTAACTAAAAAGATTTACTTTTCCATAGCTTTCATAATTATTTATGTAATGTATGTTAGCATAAAAACAATTGCTAAAATTGAAACTGGGGGTTGGACTCGATCTCTTTGGGTCCATTCCAACCCCTGATATCCTGTGATCCTGTGAAATTACATTCTTTGTGACGTCTATCTGCTATGGAATCTCCCTGAAACTTCTTACATTTCTGTCTCTGCATGTCTCTGCTCTTGGCTTTGCCACAGCTTCTTTCCATATATCTTTTCTGCTGTTCCTCCTGTCTGGGTTTTTTGGGTGCTTTTTCTTGAGGTCTGTCTGGATTTAGCTCTTTGTATTCTGTTCTTTTCTGCTCCCAATCTGACAAATCACAGGATCAAATTTCCTCTCTGTCGGCTGGACTCGATAAGATTTTCTGAAAACACACTGAGAAGCACTTTTGATACCTGAAGCTGATGATGTGGTCCATTACTTATTGTTAATTTTTTTCAGTTGCCTTTGCATGAGTTAAGTGGTTGAAAGAAAAAGTGCTATTTTTTGGTGTGTTTTTCACTCTTTGCAGAACTTGATTTCGTTTGAACTTGGAGGTAAAAATGAAGATGGCAAGGGCAGATGTCCATTTGATCCTGCTCAAAGCTACACATCTGTTATGGTTGGTGAGTTCAGACTTTACATACCTCATTATTATATATTAAAAATATTTAATCCTTCTTGCTGTCATTCTCCAGTTGCTCGGTATCAAAATGATAGATTACATCCATATTTTTTGCATCTTTACTGTTTATGTAGATAGACATCAACATACATATTTAGTCAACTTCAGCATGTTTCTTAAGAGGAGAAATTAAAACTCTAGGTTGTTTTGGAATTGACTTTTGAAATACTAATTTTTAAACTATATTTTCTTGTGTTTATTTAGCCTTTGTAGTTTTAGCTACTGTCACTCCAGAAAATTCAACAATGTCCCGGTTTCAACTACCATAGGGTTGATTTTTCACAAAGAAAGGGAGAGGGGCCACAGGCAAGGTAGCCAAACCAAACCAGCCTATGGAATATTCAATACCATACTCACCTCATGCCCAGTGTACACATAGGGAGCTGGCCAGGGAATGCACACACAATTTGAGCAGGTGGAGCAAGTGGGGCAGGCAGTAGTGGTGGGTTCTGGGTGGTGAGCAGTTGCATATTATGTCTCTAGTTTCACATACTATTTTATTAATAGTATTGTCATTATTGTTTCTTCTGTCTTTGTGTTGTTCCATTGAACTCTCCTTACCTCAACCACAGAAGTTCTGCCTTTTTCTCTTGTTTCTTCTTCCCCACCTCATGGGACAGAGTCTGGGGAGAAGTGAGCAAGTAGCCATGTGGTGTGCAGTTGCTGGCTGTGCCTAAGCCACAAGACACAAATAGAATTTTTTTTTTTTAAGCTGTCCTGAAGACATCTGTGAGACAGACTAGGGGAGTAAGCTATTTATTGCAATTATATTATCGTGTGGTTAGACAGCACTAGATCTTGATTTGGTGAAAGCAGAGTTCATGGCTGTACCCTAGTGTCACACGACCATAAAAGAGAGGCTCAAAATAACATGAAACAGGAAGTGAGAACAAACACTGCTGTATTTCTTAAATTATTAATAGTTGAGCTTGAATAATGATGGCATAGCCAAACAGTAAAATAGTTGAATTCAAAACTTCTGTGGTGTTTCTTAAAGAAAAATCGCATGTTTGTGCATAAAATGTGGATTTACATGCTAAGTTCTAAAGTACCACAGAAAGAATACTGACTTTTACCAGTTTCTTGTGTGGAAGCAATAATAAACCCAAGTGTGGAAGAGTCAGACTTCAGAATGATCAGCAGAAATGTAAACATAGAAGACATGTCTGGAATGATCCGGAGGAAATACTTATTTATCTTTTCTGGTGGGAAGTTTAAGCTCACATAGTCTTCTGAAACTATTTATGCGTCCTTTTTTTGGTATCCAATGCATAAGAAAGTCTAAACCACTTGGTTTTGTGTTAAAGATGAGGAGCTTTATTCCGGTACTTCTTACAATTTCTTGGGAAGCGAACCTATCATTTCACGGCACTCTCACCAGAGTCCTCTGAGAACGGAGTATGCGATACCTTGGCTTAACGGTAAGCAGTCATGAGATCTGGCCCACCTCAACGCTTTCTTCCTTTATCAGTGTTGTGGACAAAGAGTTTAGGTGCCTTACCTGCCGTGTGAGGCAATTGTCTAATGCGTGCCACCAGGAGATTTTTATTTGAAATTTCAGGCACTTTGTCAGCATTGGCAATAAAGCCACCTACAAGTCATACAAGTTTCAACTTGGTGTTAGAGTCCTACAGTTTATCTACTTGTTCTTGCAATAATTCAACGGTAGTTAAGGTACAGAAGGAAGAGAATGGTTTTGGTCTCCTAATGGGTTTTCAAATAGAGCTGCTGATGGTTCCTCACGCTTTCAGTGCCTGAATTTCAAAAATCTCTTCAGTTTTGTGAATGCTCAGTGGTTTTTGGCATACTGACAAAAAAACACAAGAATCATGAAGTTAGCAGATACTGAAAGATGCATTGTGTCCAAACAAGAATGGGGTACTAGGATTTGTAATACATGTTGTGACGATACTGTCACTTTCAGTGTTTTAGCTAATAGCTGAAATGAAGGTGAGAGAGATTTGGGAGTGTACCTCTCTAGGCCTGTTAGAAAACCGTACTTGATTGTGGACTGAAGAATGTTAAAATAGTGAAATATTAGATCATTGAGATCTGTGAGGATTTGTTGGTGTGGTATTTTTCTCTGTTTTTTATAGAAATGCTATTGATTATGAAGAGCAAACTGTGTAGGCAGGTCAGTGACTGGAGAGCAGGTAAATGTAGTTTGAGGTTTGGGCTAAAGAAGGCTTCTAGAGAGTTTCTGAGGGAATCAAAATTAGTAGCCTCATACATAATTTAAAATTCTTCTCTTTGTGTCTATAGAGCCCAGTTTTGTTTTCGCTGATGTAATAAGAGCAGAACAAAACAACACAGATGGAGATGATGACAAGATATACTTCTTTTTCACTGAGGTGTCTGTGGAGTATGAATTTGTTGGAAAACTGATGATTCCAAGAATTGCTAGAGTGTGCAAGGTGAGACATAGTGCAATTTACTTTTAGTAATTCAACTAGAATTCTCTGTATGTGTGTCTGTGTTTAAAAGCATTTATTATAGAATCATAGAATGGTTTAGGTTGGAAGGGACCTCAAGGATCATCCAGCTCCAACCCCCTGCCATAGGCAGGGACACCTCCCACTAGAGCAGGTTGCTCAAGGCCTCATCCAGCCTGGCTTTGAACACTAATAGACTAATAAACGTCGTGGTCTAGGGAGTGGTTGAACTTAGTGAACTATCAGCTTCAGTCAGTTCACGAGAACTGAGAAAGCATAATTGTGGCTTTAGGAATGAATGCTTGATTTGATTTTGCACCCTGGTGACATTTAACTACATCTGAAGGTTCTTCCCACTTCTTGGTGGAAAAACCCAACCATCACATAAGCCAGTAACAGAAGAAGTGCCTCCCCTGTCTTTCCTTTTTATGTTTTTTTTAAACAAATTTTAAGTGGAATTTCCTGGGAAGAGCAGACTTTGGAGCTGGGATAATAGAAATGACTTTAAATTAGTGGTAAACAGACAGAACTGTAGCTGTGTCCGCAGCAGAATAGCTCTTGACTGTGGTATAGCAAATGGGACCTCCATGAAACTATTAGAGCTGTGAGAGCTTCAAGGAAAATGATCACCAGCAGCCTGATTCTATCACATGTGCTGTGTTTACATCTCAGTACGTTAGGCTGCTCATGAGTTTTAGTTAAAAAAATCTTGCTGCTGAAAGAGTTTTTTCCAGCAAAAAATGTTGATTTAACAAACTTTTAAAGTGGAATGTATCAGTCCCCTGAGGATTTTTTTGTTGTTGGTTTTTTTTTGCCCCCTTACAAGAGGAAATGTATCTAATAATTTCATTTTGATGAGACTGAAATATTTTATTTTTGCTTAACTGGAGAAGAGGTGACCTTATTGCTGTCTACAACTACCTGAGGGGTGGTTGTGGCCAGGGGGAGGTTGCTCTCTTCTCTCAGATGGCCAGCACCAGAACGAGAGGACACAGCCTCAGGCTGCGCCAGGGGAAGTTTAGGCTCGAGGTGAGGAGAAAGTTCTTCACTGAGAGAGTCATTGGACACTGGAATGGGCTGCCCAGGGAGGTGGTGGAGTCGCCGTCCCTGGAGCTGTTGAAGGCAAGATTGGACATGGCACTTGGTGCTATGGTCTAGCCTTGAGCTCTGTGGTGAAGGGTTGGACTTGATGATCTGTGAGGTCTCTTCCAACCCTGATGATACTATGATACTATGATGTTTCAATGTGGAAGTCAAAACATCAGTAACAAGAGAGTGCTGGTGAGATTTCTGGTAAACAGGCAGCTGGAGGCGACCTTACAAGGGACTTCTTACTGTGTCTCACTGACAGCTAGTGCATCTATTAAATGGGCAGTATGGTGCAAGATGAGAGCTGTATTGCTACTGCGTGTTTGAAATGGGAATCTGTGACAGGTTGCAAATTTATAAGCATTTATGCTTACTTATTGTCATTGGATAATGAATGGGAAATATTAATAATGTTCAAATATGCTCTGCTGTTTGAAAGAAAGTAATAGAGCTACATACAGCTTGAGTACCAAATGCGTTGACAGATTTCTAGTCAGCATATATTAAGTTATTTAAGCTTTGATACTTTATCCTTAATAAAGGTGATAACTGCTGAATTTCTTCTATTAAAATTATTAACATAATCAAGTTCAAGAGCATAGTGCAAAATTAGAATTTAAATTGTAGTTTAGCTGTCCCAGACAAAAAACAGTGTTACTTACTTCTCCGAAGGGTCAATAGGATACCTTCATGCTTATCTTATTCTCGTTACTTTTTCTGAAGAGTGCATTGTCCATCTCAATTTTCCTGTGACTTTCTTACTTTACTGTTGGTAAATAGGTTAACACTTATTGCTGTTGATGTAGATTAAATGTTAGAAAATAAAGCTCAGTAATTTCATATTTCATAGCAGCATTTTTGCATTAAAGAACCACTGCTAAGTTTCCTCATAAACATTTCTCTTCATTATTTTTTTTAACATCAAAAGAGGGACCAAGGAGGATTAAGGACCTTGCAGAAAAAGTGGACATCCTTTCTTAAGGCCAGATTGATTTGTACCATCCCTGATAAAAATTTGATTTTCAATATTATCAATGATGTTTTTATTCTCAAGTCTTCAACTTTGAAGGAACCAGTGATATATGGAGTCTTCACCCCACAGCTGTAAGTGTGGTGTATCCTTTCTCTAGATTAAATACTTTTCATCTAAGTTGATTTATTACAAGAAGCAGTAATCCTATTTTTTTTTTTTTTTTAATTTTTCCTTTCTTTATAAACTTTCAGGAATAATGTGGGGTTGTCAGCAGTGTGTGCATACAATCTGTCCACCGTAGAAGATGTTTTCTCAAAAGGGAAGTATATGCAGAGCGCTACAGTAGAGCAGTCTCATACAAAGTGGGTGCGGTACAACGGGGAAATTCCTAATCCTCGACCTGGTGCAGTAAGTTTCTGTAATCTTGGATCTAATGGCTAGTCAGTGTTTCAGTGCATAGGAGTAAGGAAAATGGAAAACATTAGATAACCTACTAAAGCTTAATTTTAGTTTGCCCTAATCTGGATAGTCTTTGTTGTAAAGATTTTATAGAAAAACATCGTAGTGAATTATCCTGGGCTTTGCATTTAGGAATCAAAGTGGAGCTTTTGATTTGTAACTGAGTTACTTGCTGGGTTTTTATGTTCATTATCTTGTTACTAATTTTCCAGCAGTGAAATAGATGTCAGTGTGCACGAGGCAACATGAAATACTTATTAGTTCAGATGAACAGAAATACAGCAATCATGGCATTGTCTCAGTGGATTTCACAGGTTTATCCTGGAAGGTGTCTGTGCCCATGGCAGGAGGGATGTAACTAGATCTCTGAGGTTCCTTCCAATGCAAACCATTCTGTGGTCCAGTGCAGTGGAAACTAAAATGTTCATAGTGCAGAGTCTCTTTCACACTTTCTTGATTTTTTTTGTGTTCTCTGTCATCACCTTCCTGTTGCTGCTAGATGAGGTAACAGTTAAAGAGCATTTAAGAGCATGACAGTCCAGAAAGACTATTTTTCATTAAAAGTATTTGGGGCTCAAACCAAGGTAGTCCAAAACTCGGGGATTAGTACATCACAGCAGCCAAAGAGCTACAGGACCCGAGGGATGTTCCCTGGTAGAATGAATATAATGTAAAGGTATGGCTACAGGCCAAAATGCAGAAGAGAAGATGCATGTAGGTGATATTAATTGTCTCTAGTTTGTGTAAGTTATGCAATTATATTGTTTGTTTGTTTTTTTTATTTGTTCCTCCCCCCACTAGTGTATAAACAATGAAGCCAGAGCTTCAAATTATGTGAGTTCTCTGAATTTACCAGACAAAACATTGCAGTTTGTTAAAGATCATCCTTTAATGGATGACTCAGTGACTCCAGTGGGAGACAGACCTCGACTAGTGAAACGAGATGTGAAGTATACTCAGATTGTAGTAGACAGAGTCAGAGCACTCAATGGGACCATATATGACGTTATGTTCATCAGCACAGGTGAGTTCTGTAGAACTTCTTTTTTTCTCCCCTTGAGGCACTGATTTTAAGGCACTGAAGTATGTTCTAACAAACTCTTGAGATTTCCATATTTCAGTGTTTTGATACCAGCTGCTGTTTTGATTTAAAAAGAAGGGCCATGATGATTAGGTGGAGAATCTTAAATGCTTTGAAAAAGTATTGCAGGGGAAAAAAAACCCAACACTGAAGTGAGTGTGGCAAACCCCCACAAAATAATCCTTAAGTGATCATTATTTGTTCCAAAATGTTATTTCTTGCTCAGAGTTCCTTATGATGGCAAGTTTAATGGTTGCCATTGACACAGAGTTGTGTGAAGTCTTCAGATGAACAGCAAGCAGATTAATGAGACAAATTATAGAAACTACCCAGTTTTTTTCCTAGTGGTTTTTTTCTTTTATGTCAAGAATCTACCTAAATATATTGCCTTGTTGTTTCAGATCAAGGAGCCTTGCATAAGGCTATCAGTTATGAAAATGGAATGCATATCATTGAAGAAACACAGCTTTTTCCAAATTTTGAGCCAGTCCAAACTCTCTTACTTTCATCCAAAAAAGTAAGTGCTATAACCATCACAGTATTCATCCAATTTTGCTGTCTCACAGAGCATTTTAGTACCATTTTGCAGTGTCAGAAGAGTACTGTCACTGTGCACAGAGCCAGGTGCTGCCATGTATTGCTTGCTGCATTTCTGTGTGTTTGCTAGGTGCCAAACTATTGAAGGTATGTAGGTATTGGGAAGGTGGGGGTAGCGGAGGTCTTCACTTGGATTCCATGCGCTGAAGCCGAAAGCCATAAGGTGTTTGAAGGGACCAGATTTCAGGTTAGAAGCCACGTAAAAATCCTGGCCCCTTGTACCGTTTCACATCTGTGAGGAAAAAGACCCTGGAGGGTGTGGGAGAGGAGTGCTGTCTCTGTTCTGCGGAAGCATTCGGGAGAGAAAACAGTCGTGTCTAGCAGAGACACCCGCAGTTCCATAAATCTCAGAGGCTCCTGCATGCTAGATGTGTTGTGTGAACAGTCATGTTGGTGTGGCTAGGACTGAGGATCTCTGGTTTCCTTCTGTCTGCCCAGCAGGGTACAGGATGGAACTCCAGCAAGACTTGCCACAGGCTACAAGCCCAGCATTGTTCTACATTATTAAACAGTCACTTGGTTTAATCCTGGAGTGGTTTTGTGACAGAGGAAGGGTAATCATTACATGTACTTTGTACACCACTTAGGCTTCTGACTCTGTTTCTCAGCCCTGTGGATCTCTGAATGTCTATGAAGTTATTACACTGGCTTGTAGCATCAACCTGCTCAACGAGTGAAGCTTTGGAGTTTTTTAAGGAAAGAATGACTGTTGTGGAGTATCTGGTAGTAGTACTGGCATTCCATAGCTACCTAGTGATATATAAATGCTCTGTAGCTAGAGATCTAGGAATACTGCCAAGGTGGCTTAGAAACAGCTTTTATTTTTGTGTGATATTTAATACAACTGTGTGCCAACATGATCAGCTCAGTCGGAGAGATTTATGCCGCAGTTCTTTGGAGCACATCTTCTGCCCTTACTTGTCTTTTCATGCTTACAATAGAAAAAAGTCTTGAAAATATACTTTTGACAAACAAAAGCAGCATTTAAAAACTCCCATGCTCAGATTTCAGTAAAGATGTATGTAATATTTTCCTGTGATGCCTCACACTAGCAACTTCCTATATGCATGTGTAAGTTTATGGTGTGTGTGTGTTGATGGGGTGTGTGTCTATAACCGATTGCTAGCCTCTTCTTTATCTGCAAAGAAAACTTCAAGTGCATTGCTTTAACAGGTTTCAGCATTTGCCCTGTGATAGAAGATAACAGTAGCAAACTCTTCTAATAAATACGCTGAAGTCCGTTCTTCTAATTGTGGGTTCGTTCAGGGATAGGCACTGCAGCCTAATGCTAGAGACACATCATGATCTAGCAGTTTGAGCAGCCACTTGTTTGCCAAGGGTAGTGTAGAAGTAGTGGCACTGAATGTATTTGCTCTGAATCCAGATGCCTCAGGGGTATTCTGAAAGGGAATGGTGCAAGATGTGCCGTAGGGGTCACGTAGGAAATGCAGTGTCTTTTCACGCAGAAACTTCTCCCAAAGCTTAGCACTGAAACAAAACACTTCTTCCTGCCTGACACTGTGGAGACTAACAGCTTAAATCTTCTGTGAAGGAAAATTACCCTGTTGCTAGAATAACTTTTGATACGTAAAACTAACACCCAAACCTAAAGCAGTGCAGTCTTTTATGTTCCCCTAAAAGCAGTGTTTCTTTTCAGCGATGAGGAGTTGGAGGTTGGGTCAGATGCTAGAGTCATGAGACCTGTGCGGTTTCAGTACCTACACACAAGCAGGGATTACATCTGCGCTCCAGTGTGAAAGCATGTCTGCGTCCTCAGACATGATAGATAGTAGAAATCACAGTCTGTTGGAATTGTCATGAGTGTAGCAGCATCCCATAGTAATGGATTAACCACAAGTGGGTAATGGCTTTTACCCTGATCGTGAGCTTCAGATTTCTCTGGAGTCAGAATCCTTTCTGAACACATTATTGCTGTAGTCTCCAGGCCCTGCCCATATTTCTTCACTTGTTTGGAGGGTGGTGAGCAGAGTCAGATAAGCCTACAGTAAATCTTTGTAACTCCCACTTGACTGAACTATGTGTTTGGAGTTCTTTTAAATGGTCTGCTCAGCTCACTGCACGTTCTCTGAACTCACGGATGTGCCAGCTGGGAGCCGTACTGAGACAACTGACGTGCTGTGTTGCACTGTTGTTTAGATGCTAGCTAGCAGAGTGCTGAAGCAGCACTCTTGAGCAGCACTCATCTGAGCAGCACTCAGTGCATTGGGGATTTTTCCAGCAGAGTGGGAAGCTTTTCCTAGGAAGTCGTATGTTTCCAATACTGCAGACCTCCTTCTGTGAACACTGCAGCATATTACAGCACTAACTTCAATTTCAGGGGGAAAGACTGCATTTAATTGTATGCCTTTGAAGCTTGATTCTCTTTCAAAGTCCATCTTCCCAAAAGTGCTAGCAGATTCTTTTTTGACCAGCTTTTGCCTTTCATCTTCCAGTGTCAAGAATTTCCTTGAAAGCTACCTGTGCAGCTTATATGAGATGGATCCAAATTAATTTCTGTTTGGTCTTGTCTCTTGCCCTCTTCTAGAGAATGCTCTTAGTCAGAATGCATCATTTGTTGGCTTGAGGCAGACTTTGTTCATGATCACTGAATTAAAGACTAACCTGTTCAGAGTTCTCATGATAAAACCTCCTCCTTTATTAGTGAAAGCATGCCAGCAGGCACCAAACCTGATTTGAGCCCTTAGGTGCCTTGTTAGTTGTCCTGTTGAGACTGTTTCAGATGTCAAGAGCAAAGTCTTGCACCACAAACATTAGGTCTTTGGAGAATGTTTCTCAACCAAAAGTCTCTTGGCAGTGCAGTTGTTACTTTGTGGCCAAGTGCATTCTCCAGAAGCCATGCTGTCTCACTGCAGACATGACCCCTAAGTACATTTCTGCAAACTGAGATCTGATCCATATGGCTCCAGTACAGGAAGAACCACTCTGTACTTGTTTTGGGCTCTTTGGCCTTGACAGCTGTGGTAGGTTGCTGATAAATTTGCTTGGTATGCTGCTCAGGATGGGGCCAGGCCACCGTCACGATGGGGTGTGCTGTTCAGCTCTGTATGTGCAGCCTCTCAAGCGGACTAGAGAGTCAGTCGCTGACGACATCTTGGGTTGCAGCACAGGCCCCTTTCTTGAGCCTTTCCATAATGTATAAATTCACTGTGTACATTTAGACATCAGTTTCCTTGAACTTCGAAACAAGTGAGTGAAATAAGGCAGCTACCTGTCTTTTATGAAAGGGATGTTTGGGAGGAGTGTGGTCTTGCCATGCTCAGTGAGACTTGTTTGAGATCCCCAGCAACTGTGGGTCAAGCAGCCATTGTGTTTATAGCCTCCTCTTCCTAGGTGTCATGCCAGTACCATTTCTTTTTGAATACTGTTCAGTGTTTCTCCTTCAAGTAGCAGGTAGGCAGCTGCTTTTGACTCTTGTAAAGCTGCTGCTTCAGAGCCTCTGCTGGGAAAACAGCTTGAAGGCAGTAGGGCTGCTTTGAGTTAACCAGGAACAGATCTTATATACTGCAAGCCTTGCCTGTTCAAGCTTGCATGTGCCTGCAGCAAGCTTGTCATCAGCACAGGCTTGCCTTTCCTCATACAAAGATTGTCAGTGCATTTGTATTTGTGGAACAAGTCATGCTTAGAACCGGTTAATTTCCGTCCTTATGAACTGTATCTATTTCAGGTTTTTGTTCTTTTGTCATTTTGCACTTCCAACGTTGCTGAATATTTTCAAGATAAGTTTCGTTTCCTTTCTAGAAATGAAAGCTTATTGAAATGTTTTTACAACATATCTGTATGTGTGCAGTGCTTTGTTTTCAATTTTTGAATGTTCTGGATTGGGTTGTACAGACTTGTGAAAGTGATTGGCTGCTGTTTGTTCACTTCGGGTCTTTTAGGGCAGAAGATACCTCTATGCTGGTTCAAATTCTGGCGTGGTTCAGTCTCCGTTGGCATTCTGTGACAAGTACACCACTTGTGTTGACTGTGTTTTAGCGAGGGATCCTTACTGCGCTTGGAAACCCCTCGAAGCTTCCTGCATTGATATTTTTAAAGAAAGTGAAATTGAAAGGTAATGGTACCCTTTGATTACCTCACAGTTACACTCAGTATTGTGCCAGTCTTGCCCCTACAGATAACTGACATTTTCTTAATGAAATGCTTTCAGATATGGATTTTTTTTCCTATCCATCCCTGTCTGTTTGTGCTAGTTAGCTAAGATGTATTTTACTTAGTATGAGAAGATGGGAAGATGGGCAGCCTGTAGGAAGTAGTTGTAATGCTTGGACTTCCTTTTACAGAAGCTGGATTCAGAACATAGGTGGAGATGCATCGTCTTGTTCTGGTGAGTCAATCCTTGAAGAGCAATTTCAAATGTTAAGGTGTAGTAGTGAAAGAGTTAATATTTCATTTGGCTTGGTTTTTGTGATTGTCTGGACATTCAGCTAGATGTTAAAAGGTATGAGATACTGCTTTTGAAGCATCTGTACGGCTTGCATGTTGTCTTAAAATGTCTGTGCTTGTGTACATTTCAGTGTGCAGTGCACAAACTCCTGAAATGAACAGGGGCACCTCAACAGCGACTTGTGAATGAACGCAGTATTTACCATAAGTACTTACAGTGCAGAGGCCTCTGTCTGTGATACAGCATTTGACAGTCTACTGTGAGCCTGGCCAGCTAAGGGTGTGGTTATTGCTGCTGGATCAGGTGAAATGATCCTAAAAATGATGGGTTTATGGTGAGAGGGGGACTCGTAACATGATACAGAGCAGCTGAAGTACCCTCCATAGTGCTTTAAGGCAAGTAACCACAAATCCTTTCTTCACGGTGTGTGCTGCTGCTACCAGATCAAGGAGATCTTATAGAACAGTTGTGTTACAGGAGATTTGTATTGCAGTAAACAAACCTCTTCAGAGTTTGATTTACTTAGGTTTTATTTCTAATTCAAGCAAGACATGGTCCACCGTGACAGTTTTGTTTGTTGTTATATTTTTTGTGTTAATGTATAGTGTTGCATTGAGTGTGACCTAAGGGTCTTTTTTTAAGAAAGAGTTTTAGTTCAGGTTAGGTAACAACACTTTGTTCAATTTATAGGTAATTTGTAGTTGCCAAGTTACTTAAAATAGATCAAGTGCATATAAAGTGATACTAAATTCAGCATCTTGTCTCCAAAAAAAGACTTGTCTCAGATGCACACTTCCTTGAGAATCAGTATGGTCTCTTCTCTATCTGAAGTGGAGGCTGTCTTAGAGCTTGATGTGCCCTGTCTCTTAGTCTGTCTTGATATCCTGCACGCAGCTGTAGCTTGGTATTGCACTGAGATTTTTGCATGCCGTCATCTCAGCCTTGTGAGGTAGTCTGAGTGCCTTTGTCTCTGCTTTTCCACTAAGACAGTCTCATGAAACTGTACAGAGCGGAGCAAATGGGAATCATTGCTGACGTTCTGCACGTTTATTTTGATGTTCCAGATAAAGTAAGCGAGAATTCCCTACAGCATACTTTCAAGCACGGGAGCACAGCAGAACTCAAGTGTTCTCAAAAGTCCAATCTGGCACAGGTAGTTTGGAAGTTCAAAGACGATGTGCTGAGAGTGGAGAGTCCCAAGTACCGTCTGCTGGAAAAGGCACTGCTCATCTTCAATTTATCAGAAGGAGACAGTGGTGTTTATCAATGTTTGTCAGAAGAAAAAGTGAAGAATAAGAAATTCTCTCAAGTCCTGGCCAAACATGTTTTGGAACTGAAAAAGATCCAGCATACCACGGTGGGCCCCACTGCAGCAGCTGTAGCAACAGAAGGTAATAGCGATGTGCCAAAAGTGTCTGCGATATCAGCCGAGGGGTCTACTGCTCAAACCTCAACTACTCATATGTTACCAGTAACGACAGCAAGGGTAGTAACAAAGCCCATTGGCTCTGTCCTAACAAGTGCAGCCTCTAACACAGAGCTCTTCAATTCAATTCCTGATGCAGTCCCAGAAAAGACAATGTTCCTCAAGTCAAATGATAACTTCCTGCTGATGTTCCTCTTCCTCTTCTTTTTCATTCTTTTCTTGTGCCTGCTCTCCTACAACTGTTACAAAGGGTACTTGCCAGGGCAGTGCTTGAAATTCCGCTCTGTCATGCTGCTTGGTAAGAAGAAAACGAAGTCAGATTTTTCTGATTGTGAGCAAAGTGTGAAGGAGACACTGGTGGAGCAGGGCAGCGTCAGCCATCAGAGCGGAGAGCAGCCAAAGCCGGCACATGACACTGGCTATGAGACTGAGCCTGACTGTGGGAGCAGCCAGCTGCAGCCTGCAGATTTGCAGGCATCCCGAGAGGCCAAGGACAAGCCCTTTGATGTCAAGTGTGAGCTCAAGTATGCCGACTCAGACGCAGAGGGAGACTGAAGGACCCAATCATCCATTTCATTGGTGAAAATGAGCTGTGGTTCTGTGGCTAGCTAATTGAGCACAGAGAGTGTGTGTGTGACAGCTGAGCCATAGTGGGGATACATACTTATGCTGTACAGCAAGCCAATTTGCATTCAGATCTCGCAAGATTAGAGAAAGTGATGTTCTTGTCTGCAGATCATAGCATCTTGTGTTTTTTTTGTCCTTTCCCTCCTGCCCTTTGTGAGTGGCCAGTTTCAGATCACCATTTGTTTGTTCCAGATTTCCCCCTCATTAGCGCATCACTCTAGTAAAACAGCTACCTGCTTGTTCTTCAGCCCTGTTCTTCCGTAGGATGAGTAACTTTACAATTCAGTTGGCTTAAAAAGTACTTCAGTCTGCACATATTTTTAGCTGCCACAAAAGGAAAAAAAAAAAAAAAAAAGACCTAGTTTCATTTTAATTCCAAATTGGAAATTAAGTTTAGTTTATCAGATTGGTAAATTATAGACTTTTGTCCAGACAGGACATTTGTTTTTCCCCCTTCCTTTGTTTCTAGCGATTACTGTTATGGTTTGTGTTTGGAACACTAGGTCTCTTTAGCTGGCTAAAGTTATTTTTTATTTTTCTTCCTCTTAGTGCATTTTAAGTAAGATTTTGAGGTATAATGGGGATAGCATTGGCTTGATTTGTGTAAGACTCAGGGATAATCTTGCGTAAAGGTGTTTTTTTCTTTGCTGCTTTGTAGAAATTTAGGTACGACAGCATCAGTACAAACCGTGGAGTAACTGGGGAAGAAGGAGGAAAAAACAATCATTTTCCTTTCTTTTTTTTAAATTTTTTTTCTTCCCTCCCCATCCCTTTTTTGGTTTGGTTTTGTTTCCTCCCATTAAGCAGCAAGCTGGACATAGTCATATTCTAATTTTCTATACAAAACTGATTTTTTTATTTTCCCTTTTAGTTTTCCTTCTGTATTTTGTTTGTTTTGCTCTACAAAACAGTACAGGCAAGCAACTGTCAGCAGTCACATGGAGAAAGTTTTTCTGCACTGTGGAAACAAAACCGGAGTCAAGAAGAACGAACTACAATGCTTCAGCCAGTGATTCATTGGAGTGGACTGTTAGGATACAGCCTGATGAGAAGAACTTGCCTTTAAAAAAAAAAAAATATGCATTTTTTCTTTCTTCGGGTTCAGAAATAATTCAGCTTCTTTTTGTGACAAATCTTTGCGGTGTCACCCGTTCTGGATGGCATCTTCCAATCTCCTATGCAACTGGAGACTGAAACTGGAGCTGCTCAAACAATCAGTTGTTTGAACTGTTTATGTAAATCATGGCTGCAAAGTGAAAACGTGCATTTGTTTCTCAGCTTGGTTCACAGCAGCACTGTTTGTCTGTTAAAAGCGTTTTGTGTGGTACAGTCTGGAAGAATTGTTCCTTCTCACTGCATCTTTCTGTAATTATTGCTAGGAGTAGAATACATTTTAACAGTAAACAGCAGCACGCCTGGGTTGCTTCTCTCTTGGACTTTTACGCAAAAACATAATTTAGACCATCTTAGTGTAAACAGGTTATGTTTTATAAGATTCAGTTCGGTTTTATTTTTCTATTTTTAATTATGTACATAGAATAAATATTAAAATAAATTGTATTAAAACTTGACTTTCTTGAAACTTGACGCAATAACACCACTTTCTGTATTGCAAGCATTAACGTTCCCTGTGGTTTCCTTTAAAGGAGGAAAGCAAAAACTTCTGCAGTGAAGTTGAAGCAGATTCTCTCCTCAGCTCTAGTTGAATGGGTTATATAGCTCAGGGTGGGAGGGATCGAAAAGGTGGAATAAGAAACATGGGTGAAGGAGGAAAGCACTCCTGTCTAGGGGCGTAAGGACCCCTTCTCTTATTTTACCATTCTAGAATTCATTTGTCTTTTTTGCATTGTTTCTTCGGTGTGCGTGTGTGTGATGTATTTCTTACAACTTTTTTCCTTAGTACCCTCTTTTTTTTTTCTTTCTTTTTTTTTTTTTTTTCTGTCCTTTTCTGTCACACAGCCTCATCTCCTATACCTTTCCCTCCTACTGGTACCTCCTTTTTGTCCTGTGTGGGAAGTGATTCACCTCCTTCACCCACCAGTACCCAGCCTGATGTTTCGTCTAGCACAGACCCTGTAAAGGTCATATTGTTGCCACCTTTCCTAAGTGACCAGACACAGCATGTTTGTGCTGGAGGACCCTTTCACCTCTTCTGCCAAGCCACAGGTAAGTTGGAGGACCACTGAATAAGCCAGTGTTTCCTGCATTAAAGATCTATATATCTGCATATGCTGTGGTTTTTGATACTTAATAAAAAGCACCATTTCAAGACGTATTGTCGGCATACCATTACCAAAACTCTGGCACTGTGAACACTGTTGGATCACGTGCAAGCTCTGACTAGCAGCCTACTTTAGCATCTAAATTGATTTTAATAGGATCACTTGCACACTGAATCATGATGAGGTGTGGATGTTTAGCAGGTAGGTGTTTTTGCTGTCAGCATGTATGCAGCTTCTGAAAACTCTGCTTCACTGTATTTGGTGTTCTTCTCTGGATCAGGTCAGTTGCTCCATATTTCAAGTGTTAAAACTACTTATAGTAATGACAACTTCCATTTAATGAAGAATACATTATTTGAGTTGTATGGAAGGAGAAATCTGTTGGCAGCTGTCACTAGTGGTGTTCCCCAGGGATCAGTGCTGGGCCCGGTCCTGTTCAATATCTTTATTGATGATCTGGATGAGGGGATTGAGTCCAGCATCATTAAGTTTAGGAGCAGGTGTTGATCTGTTGGAAGGTAGGAGAGCCCTGCAGAGGGACCTGGACAGGCTGGGTGGGTGGGCAGAGGCCAATGGGATGAAATTTAACAAGGCCAAGTGCAGGGTTCTGCACTTTGGCCACAACAACCCCAAGCAGCGCTACAGGCTGGGGACAGAGTGGCTGGAGAGCAGCCAGGAGGAAAGGGACCTGGGGGTACTGGTGGATAGCAGGCTGAAGATGAGGCAGCAGTGTGCCCAGGTGGCCAAGAGGGCCAATGGCATCCTGGCCTGTATCAGGAACAGTGTGG
>WAAF01009335.1:67385-78228 GCA_013400475.1 Tricholaema leucomelas | reverse complement strand
TGATCTTGGAGGTCTCTTCCAACCTGGTTGATTCTATTCTATTCTACAGAAGTGCAGCGTCTGTCCTATCAGATTTTGTTTGGTTAGTAGTTAAGTGAGATTTGATAGAGCTGAATATATAACTGTATTTCTTAAAAGAGATTAGAGATGGAGGTTAGTTTTTAGAAGTGCCTTTGTTTTGTATTGGTCGGTGGAATCAGATCAGAATGCAGAGATCTTTATCAGAGTAGGCCTAATAGGCATGGTTGTTATTGCTGTGGCTAAAAAATAAACTGCAGAATCATGATTCTTTCATCAAAGAGAATTATGGAATCAATTAAGCTTGGAAAAGAACTTTAAGCAATAATTATTTTTCACTGTTGCTATAGACAGTTGAGAAACTTGTTTTCTGCCATGGGGGAAAAAAAGCGTTGTGATGGTTTTACTGCAGATCTGGAATTTATTCTAACATCACTCTTTTTGTCCAGCAATATACGTATCACATACGCTGGTATTTCAGGAAAGGTCAGTAATTGTAATTGCAGTGTCCTCGGCGTGTGGAATGCACTCCTGAGGAGGTAGGGACAACTAGAAGAAGAAACTGTAACAAGAATCAGACATCCAAGAGATGCAGTGGGCGAGGTGAGCCGGCTGTGGATATATTGTGAGGCACTGGAATGGGTTGCCCAGGGAGGTTGTGGATGCTTCCTCCCTGGAGGTGTTTAAGGTCAGGCTGGATGAGGCCTTGGGCGAGCTGCTCTAGTGGGAGGTGTCCCTGCCTGTGGCAGGGGGTTGGAGCTGGATGATCCTTGAGGTCCCTTCCAACCTAAACCATTCTATGATTCATTCTATGATTCTATGATTCATTTCTGACTTCTTCTGGAAAGCAGTGAGGGACTGGGCTTTGTGTTGCGGGAGAGGGGCGGTTCTGCTGCCTTTGGGAGACGTGACATCTGGTTGGTGCAGCCACGTTTTGCCCAGAGTTACAACTTCATTCTGTTGACTCGGGGAAAAAATAACTATGTGGAAACCAGCCTGTCAGACTCATGTAGGTCTTTTTTGTATCTTCTGAGACCTGCATCTGAGGACAGAAGTTTATCCTGACTCAGCAGAAGACATTACTAGGGGAAGTTCTCGCTTTGCATTTATGCAAATTCCTTCAGTGGTTTTTGGTGTTTCTTTATATAAACATAGCTGTAATGGAACTTAATTTTGCCCAGCTATGAATAATAAGGTTAAATGTGTTTGCAGGGAGTGGAAGGGTTAAATGGGAGTGGCAGTGCTGAATGCAGTACCTGGTTTTCTGCATGAAGGACATGGTATCAGCGAAAGTATGATGCAAATACATTGATTGCTGCCATCATCCACTCAAAAACCTGGAACTAAGTTTCTTAATGTTTTGAGAATTACTGTCTTTTTTCTTTTTTTAATTATATATGTCTGTTTCAAGCTGTCTGGAAACTCATCAGATGTTGGTGAGTTCTCTTACCCATCTCTTACTCATCTCACATGTTTTAACCTGAAAGCTTGCCCAAGGACAGTATTTTATGACCTTGTAACTAGCTCATTTCAATGTTAACTTAAAAGTGGATACAGCACAAACAGCCACTTTTCACTCTTGTTTTTCCTGGGAAATGAGTGTTTCAAGAAGGGAGTGCTCCTACTTGTTTTGAAGAGGAAGGAATATGTCTTCCTTCACTGACTGCCTACCGGTTTCTCTGTCTACTTTCCTGAAGAGTCTCACATCTTCACATTTCTCCAAAGACCTCTTTGCACTGACTAATGTTAGATTGCCCAGATTCTTTCTCAAACAGAACTTTTCTTTCCCATTACAGAATTCTAAAGACATTTAAGGCAGGCTTCAAATAAATTGAACAAAATACTCTACCATCTGCTGGAGGTGAGAGCCCTGTCTTGATGACGTATGCCCCACATGTGCTCTGTTGAATTTTTAGATGATATAGAGAAAGGTTTCCTCCAGCAGTAATTAGTTCTGCTTTAAGATGTTTTACTGACACTTTCTCCCCTACTTGTAGAGCAGTGTGTCCTTGACCTCAACAGATGAGTGACATACTAGAATATCCTGAGTATCACAAACAAATGCAAAATGCTATGCTTTACGTGTTTTCCAGAGAAATTCAGACTTAGTGTTAAGAATTCTAGCTTCCTACTTCAGTTCGACTGAAGCTGGAGATGTATATATCAATTTCTTAACTTTTCAGCTTCATTAAAACTCTGTGAACTAAGTCTGCAAATTCAAGAATATACTTTAAAAGGAGATTTTATTGTGTGGAGCTGTTGAGAAGGATATCTGGTAACACCCAGGTACCTGTGCCTGTTCCAACCTTATTTTTAAAGGGAGCGCGATAAAGTTCCCACATCTACGTGGCAAAAGACCCTATACTTGCAAGAATCAGAGGTGTTCTGTGTTTTGAGGGAAGCTGGAGGTTACGCTGAGAGGCATGTGGAAGGGTGGGGAGTGTGGTGGAAGGCCCAAATTATACCTAGAATACATATCCATGACATGTCCTAAACACCTACCTGAATACCCACATTGCTCCCCCACCCCCTTATTCCTAGGTGGAAGAACCCCGGGAAAGCAGACAAAAGCCTTGGCACTTCTCAGTCTATCACAAAGACACCGTATTTGGCCTTGGTTTGCAGCCTGCTTTGTCTTTGGTAAACACAGGTCAGGATGCTCGGCATGTGCATTTCTCTTTTTTGGTGAAATAACTTAGGATTGGCTCTAGGGGTCGTTTTGTCTGTTGCTGTTGGTCAAGACACTCATCAAAACCTTAAAAACCTAGCAAACTTGTTTGTTTGCTGCAGCCTTTGTTTTGTCCACTAGCAGTTTGCCTTGTGTGCCCTTGCACCGTGTAGCTGGGGACTCGCCTCCCCCACGAACGGCAGACCTTAACCCTGCCTGTCTTCCACACTGAGCCAAGGGACTGGGAAGGCTTGCCCGGCTCTGGCATACAGCTGCCCACTTGAGCTCAGCCGAACCCGAGTCTAACTCTGGCCGAGTCTAGGTGGCGACCGAGCTGTGTTGTGACACCGGGACCTGCCGTCCCGCCGCTCCAGCCCGCGGGCCGACTCCTTTGCTATGCGCAGCACCCGATCGTACTGCTCCAGCCCATCAGCCTGAATCCTGCCTCGCCCAGGTGGCTGACCGCTCTGGTGGCTTTGACAGCCTTGGAGTCCGTGGATCCTCTCGGACACCGTGCTCAGTCTGAGCTACTCAAGCAGCAAAGCCCCACCGCCATCGTGTGGCTGGGACTGTATCTTTTTCCTCGTTTGTACCTCTCTGTGTACTTTCGGATTACAAACACTGAGACCGAACCAGTGAGTAAATTAACTCTCTTTTCTGAAGTTTGTGAAAGTTTATGTTTAACCATTAAGCAGCAGTTTGTGCTGCAAGACTTTGCAGGTGTTTGATTTTTCTAACCCTTTTCTAAGTCGTTTACATTTAATCTTGACTGTCTGTGTACGTTCTGAAAAAGAAAAAAAAAACAGTTTTACCCACCACATAATAGAATCTCTCTGTGCTAATTGTGCATAAGTTTAGGGAACTTTTTATTATATATATTTAATAAACTATTTATATTTAATAAACTATTTGATAACTTTTATATCGGCCTCATTGCAACTCACTTCTAAGCCAGATTCAACCCCCTCCTTAACAGGAGGAAATACAAGGTGCTGCTGCTGACCAAGGAAAGCTAGACACACAGTGCCTGCAGAGCGAGTCCAAAGCAGACATTGCCCAAGTCTCCGTCCGGCTATCTGAGTGTCTGGTGTCACCAAATGCTCGTGCAACCCTTCTCAGCAGTAATGCTCGGAGAAGTCTCTACATCCCACCGTGTCTCTGATTTGCCTCCGGGAAGAGGAGCTCACCTGGTGGATACTGACTTACCTATTATGTAAATGAATAAACTTCCTCTCTGAAAGTGGGCTCATAAGTCATTCATGGGTGAAGTTTCTTATATTGCTTCCATCACCCATCATGCCGCAGAGTGGCCTGCTGGTTGACCTGGTAGAATGCATGAAGAGTTTAGTGAGGACAGGCATGGGAAGTGTGCAGCGCCTGGAACAAAATGAATCTGTGTCGGAAAGAGCTTTGTGCAAGACAACAACAACAAAAAGATACTTAGGACTACTAATCACTGTGGTTAAATTACTGTGTGTCAGTGTTTTAAAATGTGAGTTCAGTTTTACTTTGTTATACTCTTACAAGAACAGATATCAAATAACAATTTTCCGTGGACATGGACTTGTGTCGCAGTTTTTCAGCCTGTTTTTTATTTCCCCCTCCTTTTGTTTTTGTTTTTTTTTTTTTTTTCTCTCCCTGCCTTTGTTAGTGTATTTTGAAAACTATGTCTGTGGACATACATCATTAGTGTTTGAAACTTGAAAATGGTCTAACTGGTAGCCTAGAAAGGAAGATCTCTCCATCCCCCGGTTAAATCCACTGCACAAATATTTTACAACTTTCTAGAATATTTTACATTTTCATTTGGTACCTTTCAAGATCTACATGGTGATGCTTCCTTGGCTTTAATCAGTATGGTTGCTTAGTAATACATAGCTGTGTTATCTCTGTCCTCGTACAAGTACGCAGGGTGCGTTGCTTGTGAAACAGTTCCATATCCCACTCTCCAGAGACCTCTGTTGTTTTATCTCATGCTATCTGCCTATGCCTTGCTTTGGCATCTCTGGCTACCGTCATCTGATAGTAGATGTTAATTTGTACTGTTTCTTTTTAGTTTTGCATCACTTCCTTCAGAGATTTCTGCACCAACTGAGCATTTATCACTTAAGAGAGACCTTAGCACGATAAAACTATTCCTTTTTGCTGATTTCTGTTATGCCCCCCCCCCCCCTTTTTTTTTTTTTATTATTTGAGATTAATCTAGAAGAGAAGATGCAGGGGGGGGAAAAAAGTTGTTCCATTAATATATTAGCAGAAAAGGACTTGGAATTCTTGACTTAAGGTTACAATATCAAGGTAGTATTTTAGCCCCATTTTGTGTTCAGTGTCCTTGTTGCCTTAGACTGCAGTATCCCAGCGCTGCAATTATCTTACTATAAAGTTGGCTTTCTTCTTTTTCTTCCCTTCCTCTCTCCCCACCCCGGCCCAGTGTCAGAGACTGTTGTGGCCATCTCATTGCATGTGAAAACAACAGCATCAAGCATTTCTGTTAAGTGTTGCCATTACCCTGGATTTGAAAGTTTCCTTCAGAGAGACTTCTGTAAGATGACTGAAAATTCCTTTCTGTAAGGACTTGGACATGGATGATGCATTCTGGCATCAACAGCATATTCTGAACAATTGAAGTAGAAATTTCTTGTGCAGTTTGACATGCAAGCTGAGAAATACATGGAAAGGTGGGCAGGAAAGACACCTTTCCCTCTCCTCCCTCACCCCCACCCCCCCTTTTTTTTTTTTAAATAATGCTTTCTTGTAAGGCCTAGAATAAGCTTGGTGTAAAAGTAATTTAAGCATAAAACACACAAGTTAAAAAAGAGGAGAGTAAGAGGGAGGAGCAGAATCGAAAGTGTCTTACTAATTCTTCCTCAACAGTACCCTTTTTCCCCTTGCTTAATGGAATCTTACCTTGCACAGTATGCAGCTGGCTGCACTCATACGGACTTTTCTTATGCAGTGAACCATAAGAGGCTATCAGCTAACCTCTTCTTCTGTGGTCTGATAACTTATTAATGCTTAAAACATGAGACACTTGTTTTTCTCCTTGTGAAGAAATCAGTTCACTTAGGGCTAACAGTTGCAGGCTGCAAATAATTATTACTGTTGTAATGTGCCTTAAACCATTTCAATCTTCATGCTTGTTGCTGTGTCACTATATGCCTGTCACTGCTCCTTGGTAAATTTTATCAGCTGCATCATGTATTAGCAGAGGGCCCACAGTTTTAAACCATTTTGGTTGGTATCTGCCATCCTTTTGAGGAAATAATTTGTCAGGAAGCCTCTTGAGACTAAGGAAAACAGCTGGTACATCTATGAAGGAGCTTTGCTGCTTGGTTGCTTAGTTCAGCGTTTCAGTTTACTTATGGAATCTGATGCTCCATGAGTCATTTGCAGAGACAGACTGATTTGGTCACAAAGCAGACATTATTCATCATTTGAATTTAGTATACAGGTTGCCATAAGGATGCAAGAAAAAGTACTGCAGAATCCATGGCAGCTTTTATGGTATGTCCATGTATGCATGAAAGGAGATGTCTGCTTCACATTGAGGTCTTTGAGATGCAAACGTAATTCAGGAACTACTTTCAGCATGTGTCTCTCCTCAGGAAAGAGACTCCCTTTGGTGTATATTTGCTTCTATGCACCATTTGCCTACAAGCCTTTACATGACCTTGTAGCTTAGCCTTTCTTTATGCAGTTCAGCATAAATATTTAAACTGTTCTCTTCCTGCCGATTTGCAGCTCTGATTCGGTAATGTCTCAGCTTGGAGTGGTGCAAAAGTACCAACTCCCACTTCTGCCTACTGAGATGTAATGGGTTTGGGCTGGTGTCAACAGTCTTTGGAACATAACCACAACTTGGTGCTCTTTTCCTCAGAACTTGTTATCCCTGCTACCTGACTTGCATTTAATTTTCTTGCCTTCCCTGTGAAGGAGATAACTTGTAGACTCGTAATAATTAATCTCTCACTGTCATGGCTGGGTACTGATTTGGAACCTGACTCTCAGCTTTTAAAACTATTTCAGGAGAAATTCTTTTCCAGAGCTGCTTCACTGTGTTGTCTACACTGTCCCCTCGGTTGAGATGAAAATCTCGTTTCCATCTCTTCCAGTTACCCTTCTGCTAGATATATCTGGTGAACAAAGGAGTGAAAGCAGTGACTTTTACTGGCTGGAGGGCAGGACTGATTTCTGGAGAGCATGTTAGTCCCTAAGGTACACTCTCCGGTTTTTATTGTTTGATTTTAATAATTACCGTGACAGCCTTGTTAGCTGGTAGGAGGCAAAAAAAAAGTCAGTACACTCAAACTGGAAACACTTCTTTTCCTCTCCTGCCAGTCCCTAGTTCTGGCTTGCTAGTGCTTCAATCAGTCGCTTCTCACAGCTGACCGTCAGGGTTCCAGTTGCAAAACCCTTTTCGTAGACCTCAACACAAAATATCTGCTACCTGTTTTCATGCTGGGAAATGTGGACAACTGTGAATTGCATTTTCATCTCACAGGCAAATCAGCCATTTTCCCAATCCGCTCTTCAATTCCATTCTGAGGCGGCAGATGCTGTGCCCTACTTTCATCTGCGTGTGCTGTGTGTTGCCTTCTCTGGTGACAGGCTACTTTAGCTGCTGTGTGGTTTTCATTTTACAGGAAGTCCTTCCTGCCTTCAGTCTGCCTTGACAAGGCTGAATCAGCTTGTGCAGTTGATGGTACACAAATGAACGAGTAGTGCTGGAGTAAAGGCTCCATGTTTTGAAGTAGGGTTATCATGCATTACTCAACATGAATTATTTAGTATTCAAAGTAATACTCTCTGTTGGAATCCCAACAGTCCTGTTTACCTTGGCTTTTTAGAGTGGTTTTTTGGTAGCTGTTTCCTTTGTTTGGTTTTGGAGTTTTTGGTTGGTTAGCTGGTTGGTTAGGTTTTTGTTTGTTTGTATTTTAATGGTCATGAAGCTATTTCTATTTTGTTGACTAGAACATATTGCCCCTACTCAAATCCAGACAACTAACCAAAAACCAGAGTTACAGCCCCTTCCAATTACCTGGCGCAGGCTGTCCACCTAGCACGACATTTTCGGAACTCTGCAAATGCTCATCTTGTATAGAATAGAATAGAACAGAATCAACCAGGTTGGAAGAGACCTCCAAGATCACCCAGTCCAACCTAGCACCCAGCCCTATCCAGTCAACTAGATCATGGCACTAAGTGCCTCATCCAGTCTTTTCCTGAACACCTCCAGGGACAGTGACTCCACCACCTCCCTGGGCAGCCCATTCCAATGGCAAATCACTCTCTCTGTGAAGAATTTCCTCCTAACATCCAGCCTACACTTCCCCCGGCACAACTTGAGGCTGTGTCCCCTTGTCCTGTTGCTGATTGCCTGAGAGAAGAGACCAACCCCCACCTGGCTACAACCTCTACCTGTTGTAGACAGCAATGAGGTCTGCCCTGAGCCTCCTCCAGGCGAAGTGTATACTGACAGGCAAGTGAAGGATTTCCCCCCCTCACTTTTCCAATCTGTGACCCTCCTGACTGCCTTAAATCTTAAATGTCATTCCTGCACTGGGTGGTGCTGGCCATTTCACGTGTTAATGACTGACTAACCTCTTCCTGTGCTAACTCTGATCTCCAATTTAGAATAATCTTTCAGCACTCAGATTATACTCTTTTTAAAAACTAAATCCCTGCTGTGGGATGACAGCTTCCTCTGGGATCTTGCCTTTCTGAAAGCTGGGATGTTTGGTTCAGTAGCACAGCTTACTGCTTTGGCTTCTAAGCTAGGCAGCAAGCATTAAATCCAAATGGATTTTTTTTAATACTTGCTGCATGTTATCAGCCTTTGGAAGGGTTCTGGCAGTTTTTGTTGTTGTTTGAATGTGTGCTGTGAGTACAGGGAATTTCCCCTGAAACTTCCTGTTACTGCAGATTGCCTACGGTAGGAGCTTTCTGTCTAGGTTATAGAAATCCCTGAAAAAGGGTGTTTGTTATCTTGCTATAATTTCTCTGTGGAATACCTGTCAGTTGTCTTCACTGGATTTCAATTTGCTGTCAACTTTCAGAAGTTAGCTTAGCCAGGAAAAGCTTTAAGAGGGTTTAGGCTTGCTGATAAATTTCTACTTTGTTTCACACAAGTCACCTCCTACCTTTGGAAGCATCTCTCTGAATAATTCATAGGGAAGCCTTGCTTTAATGTTGTCCTTTAAGACAAGAGCAAGAGTGTGCTAAACCAGCAGCACTGGGGTAGCAGTTCTATTTCATTATACACCTTCCTGGGCCTATGCAGCTCTGCAAGTCTGGCAAAAGGAGCTAGCTTAGCTACCAGTGCCTCTTGCTCCCCAGCCCCAGCCTTATGTCAGCGAGCTCTACTTAATCCATGATCTCTTGCTTTTAAATTAGTATCGCCAAGCTTTCTTGAGAGCCATGGATCTATTAGGATTTGATGGGTATACAGCAAACACTCAATGTCGTGGTTCACCAGGGCACATCTGCATGCTGCTGTGGATCTGCAGCAGTTCACTTAAACTCTTTTAAATCTGGATTAGTGTATTTATGGATGTATTTAACCCAGGATCAAATCTACACCAATAATTCAGTAAACGCAGTTACGCTGTGGGTGTTAAGTTCACAAGCAGCTTCAGCGGTTTAAGTTTTCAATGCTGTCTCTGGCTGCTGAGGTTTGTCTTTGGGGAAAATCTTGAGGCAGAATCATCTGGATGTTGAGCACAGGGTTTGTGCAGACCTGCCTGACGATGTAGGCCAGTGCAAGCTACCTGGCCAGTGCCATGTCATTCGAAGTGCTGGAAGCAAAGGCACTGAAAATGCAATCTATGGGAGAGAGTATCAAGCGTTCACAGACACTGGAAATTAGGCAACGCAGAGAGAAGGGAGGGGCAGTTCAGAGAGGGCAGCCAGACTTCTGTTTTTTATAACTGCTAACCTTTCTCCCTGTAAAACCATCAAGGTGGTGAAGTTAATGTATTTACTGCAATTGATGTTTTCAAAGTTAACTGAAATGCCTTTCCTTGTTGCTTAAACATAGCTACTGTGTATCTATACTGCTGCCTTGTTGAATTCTCTGCCTAAATCGTGTTACCTTCTCAGTAAGATGCCTTTTTTTTAATCTTTCAAGCTTTCCCAAAATGGATGCCAAAGTAAGTAGATTAAGTGTGTTAAAAACATTAATTTCTAGGTTTCCACTCGATGTCATTAATTTGTGTTACAGAAAACGCAGAATGTTCGCACTTACCTTCAAAAAAGTACTTCTGAGCCATGATATCTGAGCATGGATTTACCTCACTCTACAGAGGTGTAGAAAAACCTGTGTTTAACAAATGTGACTCAAAGTTTTTGCTCAGTTGAAACTCTTTCGTAGTGGATTGGTTGTTTTGTTAGTTGTTGGGATTTATTGTAGTCAGTTTGTTTTTTAGTTGCTAAATCCTGAAAAGGGACCCAAAGTAGAGAAAGTAATGGCACTGACTGTGCCTGAAAACCGAGAATAAACTTGATTAGTAAAGAACCTGACTAGCACTCGAACTTAGGCTTTGCTTGGACAGCTCCGGGCACGGCCACTCCGCCGCCTCCCTGGGCAGCCCATTCCGGTGCCGATCGCTCTCTCTGACAACGGCTTCCTCCTGACATCCAGCCTATACCACCCAAAATCCTTGTGCTCAGTACACACCATACCTATATCCTGGTATTTTCCTGCTCCCAGGGAAAGTTGCATCAATCTCATTTCCCCAGACCACTCCCTTTGTAAAATCTGTTACAGGGCTTGGTGCTAGCTTGTGGTCAAAGCATGATGCTAGTCCCAGTGAGAGTGGTGAGAGCCTGGAATGGGTTGCCCAGAGAGATGGTGGAAGCTTCATCCCTGGAGGTGTTTAGTGCCAGACTGGCTCAGGCTCTGACCAGCCTGATCTAGTGTGAGGTGTCCCTGGCCACGGCAGACTGAGAGAGTTGGGGCTGTGCGGGCTGCAGAGGAGGAGGCTCCCAGGTGACCTTCTTGTGGCCTTCCAGGATCTGGGGGGGGCTGCAGGGAAGCTGGGGAGGGACTTTTGAGTCTGTCAGGGAGTGACAGGACTGGGGGGAATGGAGCAAAGCTGGAGGTGGGGAAAGTCAGGCTGGAGGTGAGGAGGAAGTTGTTGAGCATGAGAGTGGTGAGAG